>JBBPMJ010000319.1:0-17576 GCA_038090255.1 Austroboletus niveus
AGCTTGAACACGTGGAGGGCGTCGCCTCGTATTCTTCCCCACGATTTTGGCCAAAAGATTCTTCGAGCATTATTGGTTCTATTCATATACAGCTCTCTTATTCTGTCTTTCAGTCGCATCCATGCGACTTGCCGAGCAGCAAACTGTCGAGTGTTGACCGCGTGCTAGAACGCATAAACACACTCTTGAAGAGCAGAATACCTGGGTTGGAGGAGATTACAATACAGCTGGAGGAGGCTTCTAAAGGTTAGATGAGGATAGCTGTCCCACCTTTGTAGTGCTTCGCCATAGATATTCGGTAATCTAATCTCTTATTCCGATCACGTGCTCGGTCCGACGCCGAAATTTGTCAGCAAAGACTTCATTTCAGCGTGTCACTCTTCCAGTGGTCGCGACTCGCGATACCCAAAACCTGCCACAAGTCATGCCTGCATTGAACGATGTAATGAAGGAAGATGCAGCAGAGCTGAAAAGGTATGCTGCGACTGGGAACTTGCAAAAGAACGACAATACTTTCTCCTCTGGTGGTAAGTGAACGATATCCTGAACTTAAACACGACATTTTTGAGCCGGTGTGCAGGACTGTCGATAATCTGCTATTGTATCGCCTCTATATTCATGACTGTTGTGAACAAGGTATCCCGCCCCTCAAATATTACATGTTGAATTGTTCACCCCTGCACAGTTTGTGGTATCCGGAAGTCAGTTTAATATGACACTTTTCTTGCTGTCTCTGCAAGGCATTGTCTGTATCGCATGCGTGATTGCCGTAAAGAAGTTGGGCATCATTACTTTTCGCAATTTTGACCTACAAGATGCGAAAGCATGGCTTCCTGTCAGCGTCTTCCTTGTCAGCGTCATATACACTGGATCTAAGAGTCTCGTAAGTACATGATCTGCTGCCCGTCTTCGTTCCTGAGTCGTAACGTTTCAAGCAATACCTCACTATACCAGTATACACGATTTTCAAGAACTTGACCATCATTTTGATAGTACGTGTTACCTTGTTGTCGAGTGACATTCTTCATTCGCTTTAATATTAGGCATATGGAGAGGTTGTATGGTTTAATGGACGGATAACTGGGCTTACGATGATCGCATTTTTACTAATGGTGAGCGTCGTACCGGATCGGTTTCGAATGAGCTTATCGTTACTTACGGAATATCAGATACTTTCTTCGGTACTCGCAGCATGGACAGATGTTAACAACGTAGCTGAGGTCGCGCATGTTCCACCTGCTAGTGCGGCCATGGGCATCGGACTGGACCTTGTCTCTACTGTGATGAAGAGATTGCACATAGGGTACCTATGGATGCTGCTTAATTGCTTAGCAAGCGCCGGCTATGCGAGTTTGTTCTAATTTTCCCTCCGAGGATTGCTGACTGTGAATGTCTGACAGGTGCTGCTGATGCGGAAACGTATCAAAATCACAGGATTTTCCGACTGGGATTCGATGTTTTACAATAACTTGCTTTCGATTCCTATATTAGCTGTGTGTTCCGTCGCCTTGGAAGATTGGGGAACGGATAACCTCTCCCGTAACTTGTAAGCACACGTGGCTACTCGAGTCTTATCTGGCGTATAAACGATCGAATTTGCTGTTATCAAGTCCGGAGGAAACCCGCCATGTGTTGCTATCCGCCATTGCCTTCTCAGGTGCAGCCGCGGTCGGCATATCATACTCTACCGCTTGGTGCGTCCGAACAACGAGCAGTACCACTTACAGGTTAGTAATTTGATGCTACTATTCAACGGAGTACGTTAACTGACCGGGTTTACAGCATGGTTGGCGCGTTAAATAAGCTCCCGGTGGCTGCATCGGGTATGTTATTTTTTGGTGACGTAATTACCATTGGGTCAGTCTCAGCGATTAGTGTCGGATTCTTTGCGGGTGTCATGTACGCGATCGCGAAGAACAATCAGAAGAAGATGGAAAGCAGGCTGCAGGGAGTTTTACCACTCCACAATCGGACCTAGTACTTTTACGTGACTCTTTTTCTCATGTCGTGTGTCGAGCAACTGAGCATACCCCCCTGTTCGGAGCTTGGCCGGATGTACTATGTGGGTCAGACATATCTACGCGTCCGTGGTGATTCCCGACAGACTACGACGATGGAGTTAGAGAAATGTGGGGGTGGAGATGATGCGGAATGTTCCGCCTTAATGCCGGAGGCGGGGATGTCTGGATGGCTTGCGTGGACCGAATTGCTCCCCCAAGTGATTTTTGTTCGGACGACGGAGTTCTTATAGTGCCACTGGCGCCCCATCAAGGTTCTGCCGTACCCTTGCCAATTTCCTTAAATCCATCTCGCTACCCTCTCTCATCTTTGATTCCCTCCCACCATCATGGCTGCCCCCGTTCAATCTCTTCACCCCCCAAGGCTCGCCCACACCTTCGTCACGTCGCCCAGCGCGCCCGGCACGCCTGTGCATAGCATCCAGACGATGCGCAGGAAGGCTGCTGGGCACAGCGGCCCCCTCACTAAGATCCTTGTGGCGAATCGCGGTGTACGTTGGACTTGTAATCTTGGTTCGATCTCATCCCTGATGTTCTCGGTCCGCAGGAAATCGCTATCAGAGTATTCCGGACAGCTCACGAGCTGGCTATGCACACCGTCGCGATCTATTCATTCGAGGATCGTCTTTCTGCTCATCGTCAAAAGGTGCGATATGATCCCAGATATGGTGTATGCGGCCTCCTGACACATCAAACAGGCTGATGAGGCGTATCAAGCTGGAAAAGGTTTGACTCCCGTCGGCGCGTACCTTGCACAGGACGATATTATTAGAATCGCTCTCGAGCATGGCGTCGACATGATCCATCCTGGGTGCGAGATTTAGCTTATCTTTATCTTATCGCTACCGTACTGACCGCCTTTCATTTAGTTACGGCTTCTTATCCGAAAATGCCGAGTTTGCGCGCAAGGTCGAACAAGCTGGTATTGCGTTCGTTGGTCCTACGCCTGAAGTCATCGATGGCCTTGGCGACAAGACCAAGGCACGTACATTGGGTATATGCGCCGATTCTACAACTTGTAGAACTAGTCCGGCTGATGCCATTTATTTCAGCCATGAAAGTCGGTGTGCCAGTTGTTCCCGGAACGCCTGGCCCCGTCTCGTCATATCTCGATGGTGACGCGTTCATTAAAGAATACGGTTTCCCAGGTAAGTTTTTTTTTCGTTCCGGTACTCCACGCAGAGTCGATGAAAACCTTGCGTCTAGTTATCATCAAGGCTGCCATGGGCGGTGGTGGCCGTGGTATGCGTGTCGTACGCGAACAATCTGACTTCCAGAACGCATTCGAGCGTGCTGTGTCCGAGGCCAAGTCCGCCTTTGGAGACGGTACTGTCTTCATTGAACGTTTCTTGGAACGCCCTAGACACATTGAAGTCCAGCTTCTGGCCGATGCGGCTGGAAACACTATACACCTCTTCGAGCGAGACTGTTCAGTTCAAAGGCGTCACCAAAAAGTCGTTGAGGTCGCCCCTGCCACACATCTCCCTGAGGAGCTCCGTCAGGCCATCCTGAATGATGCTATCAAGCTCGCCCGAAGTGTGGGTTACAGGAACGCTGGAACTGCCGAGTTTTTAGTCGACCAATTGGGTAGACACTATTTTATCGAGATCAACCCTCGTATCCAGGTCGAACACACTATTACTGGTGCGAGCCTTTCCATTGTGTTTACGTCATGTCGTCCTTAATCCAGCTCCCCGATGTCCATAGAGGAAATCACCGGTATCGACATTGTCGCTGCACAAATTCAGATTGCGGCTGGCGCGACTCTCCCCCAACTTGGCTTGACACAAGAAGCCATTAATCCCCGAGGCTTTGCCATCCAATGTCGTGTCACCACTGAAGATGCGGGAGCCGGCTTTCAACCAGATACCGGCAAAATTGAGGTGTACCGTAGCGCAGGTGGTAATGGTGTCCGTCTTGATGCATCTTCGGGTTTCGCTGGCGCACAGATCACGGTAAATATCTATCTATTTTACATGGACGCCCGAATTAAACAAATCCTTTCTTGGTGCTAGCCGCACTACGACAGTTTGCTCGTTAAATGCACAGTCAGTGGAACGACGTACGAGGTGGCTCGTCGCAAGATGCTTCGTGCTCTTGTCGAGTTCCGCATTCGTGGTGTCAAGGTCGGGCAAAAAGACGTGTGTTTGTCGAGGCAGAGTTGACGTCCTCCTTTAGACCAACATTCCCTTCTTGTTCCGCCTTCTCACGCACGACGTCTTCATCGGTGGAAAGACCTGGACGACGGTATGGATCAGAGTCGCAAATTATCCGATGATTCTCATGTCTTTTTCAGTTCATCGACGACACTCAGGAACTCTTCAAACTTGTACAAAGCCAAAACCGTGCCCAAAAGCTCCTCGCGTACCTCGGAGATCTCGCAGTCAATGGAAGCTCTATTAAGGGTCAGTCTGGAGAACCAGGTTTGAAGGATGAAATCGTCGTACCCAAGTTCGAAAACCGTGACGACCCCGCCGGACCACCTCTCGACGCCACAACACCATGCCAAGTGGGTTGGCGCAACATCATCGTCGAGCAAGGTCCCGAGGCTTTCGCCAAAGCAGTGCGGGAGTACCCTGGGACGCTTATCATGGACACGACATGGCGAGATGCTCACCAGTCACTTCTTGCTACGCGTCTGAGAACCATTGACATGGTCAACATCGCGAAAGAGACTAGCTATGCACTTTCCAACGCCTTTAGTTTGGAGATGTGGGGTGGTGCCACATTTGACGTTGCCTTGCGATTCCTTTACGAAGATCCATGGGAGCGACTGGTTCGTTGATGTTTGATAAGTATGTGACCCGGTTGCTGACGGATTCATAAGCGCACGCTCCGTAAATTGGTACCCAATATCCCGTTCCAAGCGCTTGTTCGTGGTGCCAATGGTGTTGGATACACCAGCTATCCGTAAGTTATATATATATAGAAACTCTGCAACCCTCCTCATTTTTGTGGCAGTGATAATGCCATCTACGACTTCTCCAAGAAAGCCGTGGAGAATGGCCTTGACATATTCCGTGTCTTCGACTCTTTGAACTATTTCGGTAAGTGTATCGATGACTCGATCCGATCCGATTTCTGACCTTGCGCAATACCTGCAGAGAATGTAAGTCGAGTGAGTTAAACTGAATCAAAGTGATCTAACTTTATGCAAGATGAGGCTTGGTATCGATGCTGCCAAGAAAGCCGGAGGCGTTGTCGAAGCAGTTGTTTGCTACAGCGGTGATATTATTAACCCCAAGGAGACAAAGTATACCCTGGCGTACTATCTGGATTTCATCGAGAAACTCGTACAGGAAGGCGTGCACATTATCGGTGTAAAGGATATGGCTGGTATACTCAAGCCAGAGTCAGCAAAAATGTGGGTATTCTTTCTTGTGGTGATTATGTGTGGCATGGGCTGATTGGCACATTCCTGGCAGCCTAATCGGTGCCATCAGGGAGAAGTACCCCGATATCCCGATTCACGTCCATTCTCATGATACAGCTGGAATCGCGACTGCTTCTATGTTGGCCGCGGCCGCTGCCGGCGCTGACATCGTCGATGTTGCCATTGATAGTAAGAGTCAACCATCACGCCTACGAAGTGCATTGTTGCTAAGCAATTCAACAAGGCATGTCCGGGTTGACTTCGCAGCCGTCCATGGGAGCGGTCTGTATGGCGTTGGAACAGACACATTTGGGCACTGGTATTCGCTATGCTGATGTCCAAGCACTGAACTCGTACTGGAGTCAAGTTCGCCTGCTTTACAGCTGCTTTGAGGCCAATGTCCGTGCAACTGATTCGAGTGTCTTCGATCACGAGATGCCGGGAGGACAGTACACGAATCTCATGGTAGGAACCGAACTTCGTAGCTTCCACGCTTTACATCAACTTATTGTCTGTACAGTTCCAAGCTGCGCAACTTGGCCTTGGAACTCAATGGGAAGGTGAGCATTTGCATCGTCATAGATATTCTTCCTGATCCATCATTACGTAGTGATCAAGAAGAAGTATATCGAAGCCAATGAGTTGGTAGGTGGAGGGTAATATTCTAGTATGCTACAAGCCTCATCTGTTTCTAGTGCGGTAAAGTTGTTAAAGTTACTCCGACATCTAAAGTGGTCGGTGACTTTGCACAATGGATGACGTCGAACTCCTTCAGCAAGGAGGACGTGCTTTCCCGCGCAGATCAACTTGACTTCCCCTCTTCTGTTGTCGAGTTCTTCCAAGGCTATCTTGGACAGCCTGTGGGAGGTTTCCCAGAACCACTGCGTACCAAGGTCATCAGAGACAAACCAAGAATCGATCAACGCCCTGGTGCCAGGTTGGAACCTTTGGATTTCAAAAAGATAAAGGCCGAGCTACGCAGCAAATTCGGAAAGCACGTTACCGACGCAGACGTCACCTCATATGTCATGTACCCCAAGGTTTGTCGTCGGGTCTTCTGTCTGTTGCCAAATGTGGGTCACTCATACTAACCCCATTAGGTATTCGAAGAATACCAAGGATTCCTGGAGAAATACGGCGACTTGAGGTATGTGTCCTTCTTTAATTGGCTGAATCGATGTTGAATTGTCTTGGTACAGCGTACTTCCCACAAGATACTTCTTGGGCCGACCGATCACCGGCGAAGAAATGCATGTCTCTATCGAGAAGGGAAAGACCCTCATCGTCCGTTTGATGGCAGTGGGGCCTGTTGTCGAGGGCCGTGCGCAACGTGATGTCTGGTTTGAAGTCAATGGCGAGGTAAGTGGAGCATATTAGGTTACAATATAATTTCACTGATGACACTGGTAGGTCCGCGCGGTGTCTGTTGAGGACAAGAACTCTGCAGTGGAGACAGTTTCGCGGGAGAAAGCGACCTCTAGCCCTGGCTCGGTCGGTGCGCCAATGTCAGGTGTCGTCGTCGAAGTCAGAGTCAAGGAAGGCCAGGAGATAAAGAAGGGTGATCCTCTGTGCGGTTAGTGAAACCTGACTTTTCACACCGAACTGCTTTTTGATGCGGTTTATTTCTCGCCTCCAGTCTTGAGCGCCATGAAGGTACGTAGGCAGTCAAACCTTGTTCTCATCATCTGACATGGGGGTACCTCCAGATGGAATCCGCAGTCACTGCCCCTGTTTCTGGCCACATTAAGCGCGTTGTTGTCAGTGAAGGTACGAGAGTTTCGCATCTATTAGAAACTCAATTTGTGTAACTTTTGATATCAGGCGATTCAATAAACCAAGGAGACTTGACGGTAGAGATTATGCACTGAACACGTTCTAGACTTCGTTGTACAATGATGTATATTACTGTTGACATGCTTGTTCTGCTATCACGCAGATGTCGAGTGAGCGAAAAGTGAGCGTGTTATCTCAGATTGCATGGTTTATTTCCGCAGAGAGTCCGGTGCCAGTTTAAAAGTACCATGGTCCGCAATCTGCCCACCTTTATTAGAGGGCGTATCAGTTTCCATGATCAGCTAAGGCCATTTATAGAGAGATACGGTGGGAAGACACGTTGCGGGAGATCAACTTGGGACTGAGCTGGTGAACGACTTGGAGTCAGGTTATCTTATCATCAATGAAATTCTATAACATTGTTTATCGCAGAAGTTCCGAAGCGATTTTCAGCCGCCGTACAATATCGGTGTATAGTTCCTGGACGACCTCCTATTGTACATCATTGATGAGCCAAACGCTACAGTTGACAAGATCAGAACCTAACCTTGGCATTCTTGATCTCCGAAACGAGACCTACTCCTGTACCCGACCAGACTATCATTCGGTCAGGGTCGCCGTTACGGATGCCTTCTTGAAACCTGTCTTGAACGGTCTCGATATCAACGCCGCTTTCCAGGTCTTTCACAGTGTCGTTATACAACCCCCTCCCATCAACGCCATCAGGCCAATCCAGAGTACCCCTCGCATGGTCAAACGCCATCGTTCGCACCGTCTTATCGGATGTGGCCGCGACGAGCGCCTTTTTCTGGGCATCGGTGTAAAAGCTCTCCGGCGTCATCAAAAATCGCGTTCCGAGAACAGCACCTGCAGCTCCGAGGACAATAAGGGAAGCGACCTGACTACCGGTCATTATCCCGCCTGCCGCCAAGAGCGGAGGTCTATCTTTGGGCAATGCGACGAGAATAGAGGAAACGAGTGTGAAAAGGGGTGGTGCGGCACCGTATCCGTGGCCCCCTGACTCGTTCCCTGTGAGAGAACACACACGGAGTCGGTTCAGCCACCTGATAGTTGCTAAAAAGAGACCATCAAACCTTGAGCGACGAGGACGTCCACTTTCCACTCGCTCGCGGCAACGAGCGCTTGCTCGACAGAGGAGACCGGAACGAATATAAGGGTTGGACGGACACGTTGGCGTTCGGCGTCGTATTTGCGTATAAATTGGATCCAGGTCTCAACGTTGCTGCCAAAGGAGAGCCAGATCGCCTGGACGTGATTGTCGAGGGCGATGGATAGCATTTCTTCCGGCTTGGCCGAAGCCTTTTCCAACTGCCAGACTAGATAACCGACGCCGATCGGAAGGGGATCGGAGGCAGTCAATCGGAGTGTTGCACGAGCGAGGGACAGCTCCTCTTTCACGCTCTCAGCGCTCTTATAGCCTACCAGGTGCGACAAGATCAGACATGATACTCGGTTGTGTCGAAATCGTACCTGCAGACAGGAATCCAAAGCCTCCTCCAGCGGTGACCTGGGCTGCTAGCAAGCCGCCGCTTGCACCTGCCATCGGAGCCGCTACGACGGGGATGCTTACATCTTGTGGGGAAGAAGACAAGTCAGCACACGAGGTATCAGGACGTCGGAAGCTTCAATGAACGTGCCTAAGACGCGGGTTATTGGCGTGTCAAGAATCATTGCGTTCAACGTTGTGGGGATTCGATTAAGTCATTTTTATAAAACCTCGGAGATGGCAAGTGCTGACACAGCGACGACTTCGGTCATCGTAACGCAAATGACCAGAGCCCGAGCTCTGTGGCGGTGCACTTCAAGTGTTTGCAGGTGTTTGTTCGATGCCCTCGCGCCGCCCTCGATATCCCTTGTTCTACTTCGCCATACCCTAATCGCGCCCATCATGGTCTGTATCGCTCACAGATCCGAGTCCACGCATGTTTGCTGACCTGTTTCTGAAAAATATAGCCTCCTCCAAAATCAAAAGGCGGAAAGATGCTCGGTCTCATCAACTGGCGACTAAAAGTCACTATCAACGATGGTCGCGCGTTGACAGGGCAAATGCTTGCCTTTGACAGGCACATGAACTTGGTCCTCGCAGACTGTGAAGAATTTCGCCGTGTCAGGCCTAAGAAAAAGCCAGGTGAGACGGAAACGCCGCCCGAGCAAGAGATCAAGCGCACACTTGGTCTCGTGATTTTACGTGGCGAGACGGTCGTCAGCATGAGCGTCGAAGGTCCACCTCCAGTGGTCGATGAAGATAAGAAGAATGCCGTACGTGCTTACTATGGTCAGTCTGACGGGGACATTTCATTCAACCAAACATATAGCTCCCTGCCGGCCCTGGCCGTGGAATGCCTGCCGGTCGTGGTATGGGAATGATGCCTCCGAGTATGTGGCTTTCATTTGAAAACGTGGTGATCCTTCTGATCTCCTTGTAGTGGGTGCCCCCCGACCTCCGGTGTCCTTCCCTCCTCCTGGAATGTCCGGTCCTCCTCCTGGTTTCAGGCCACCAGGCTTCCCTCCTGGCATGCCCTTCCCACCTCCACCGGGCTTCGGCGGTCCTGCTCCTCCCGGGTAATCTTTTTTCTCCTTGACGAGTTTGAGCATTGACGAACACTCTTTCCAGGTTCCAGCCTCCCCCTCAGTGATTCGCTGTGCTTGAGTGTAAATTTTCTTTGCAGAAGCCAAAAGGCAGAATGGAGAGCAGGTGTAGTTTCATCTTCTTATCATGTTGTTTGGCGTATGAAATGTATTTCTTCGCCTACATCACAAAAGGTTTGTTGTAACTACCTTGCTAACAACAAGCTGACAGCGCCGAATCACGTCGGTCGCCTTGTCCTGTTGGCCCAGTTGGTGAATGGAATGTTGCAATTGTCCCCATTTCAAGCTCGTGCTATTCATGTCTTGTACCAAGCTCATCTCCGGCCTGTCAAGTTGGATGCGGAAACATTGTGATGAAACGTCTTCGAGAACTCGAGCACAGACTCGCAATCGCCGCGCGTTGGTGATTGGTCCGATGACACTTCTATCTGACGTTGCAGGGGGAGAAAGAATGCGAGCGGCAATCCCTTGTTTAGATTTTTCTCACATCATGGCGGTACTTATCACTCACCAGCTGCTCTTAATATCCCTCTGAGGTGGTCCTTATACCATCGTACTTCCTCCCTCACCCCCCGGTGCAAGTGCAAGTCGACATGACGTTCGACTGGCTGAGACTTAGACACGCTGGCCCACCGCGTGATGCTCGGGGCCACCACTCACAACGTCCTCCCCAGGTGATTACGCGTGCTCACGGTAAACGTCCTGGCTTTATTCCCCCCGCTGTCACCCAGGCAAGACGAGGACATCACCGCGATCATCATTATTCTTCAGCACCTGCCCTTCGTGCACCTCCCCCCGTCCGCAAGGGGCCTGTCGTGCGGCCGCCTGCACGACCTCATCCTGCTATGCGGGGCCATTCGAAACTCTTACATTGCCTCCACATTCATTTCCACCCGTCTCAGAAGCGGGATGGAGCCCCCCCTCCACATCCCATGAAGTGGCCTGTGAAGGCCCCCGCAAAGGCCCCTGTGAAGGCTTCAAAGCCCACGAAGCCAAGCAGCTATCAGGTCCCTCCATATCCGCCGCCTCGTGGAGCGGTGAAACCGCCCCCGCGACATGTGCACTGGGCACCCGCCCAGGCGCCCCTCCCATACCAACCTTATCCATACCCATCGAAAAGCTCTTCCTCGGCGCCTTCGTCCCATAACGCGTCGCATGCACGCCCGCAACAGTATGTGATTCCTCGTTACCAACCACCACGCCAAAGTCAAGTGGTGACGCCTCGGCCTCCCAAACGCAAATGATGTCGTTGGAATGACTGCGATGATTGACAAAGGTGCGGATCACCCGGAGATGATACAGTACGAGGCGATGTTATCTGATTTTGCATTTGGCTGTAGCGCGTCGAACGTTATCAGCGGCGAAGAGTGTTGGCGTGCTGTCGCTGCGTTATCAATCATGATCGCACGTGCGCTCTCAAAATCATGTTCATATGCATATATCTGGTACCAGTTCCCCCATCTGGTTGTTTCGCTCCTCTGGCAGGCCTCTGGAGAATGTTCTTGCGAATTATAAAAAAAAAAAAAAAGGTTTGTAGAGTCGAGATTGTAATTGATAGAAATTTTGGTTATGATTATCACGATGGTTATACGGTTACGATGAACGCCTGTAGAGATGTCTTGCAACGACAATAGAGATGATGTTTTGATTACTCGTAAAATAGAATCAGATCCGCTATCTCCACAGCCTCATCGACATGCAACGCTGTGGCAGCGTGCTGGCTTAGCTGTATACACGCAAGCCTCCGATCCACGGCCTCGCTCAAGACAGGCAGGAGTTGTACTGCCACAATTAAAACGCGACTGGCCATGCTCGATCGAAGCCGAGGATGTTCCTTCGGTTTTATTTTCAACTTGACACCATGTGTCGCTCGAGTGTCAGAAGAGAGTCGGGAGCATCGAAGCAATCGGGTGAAACACGCTCTCTATTGCATGAAGACTTACCTCGAGCGGCGTTGAAAAGAGAGATCTGATCGGAGGACGGTCGTCGGAGGATCGACCGCGCGTTCAAAGGGACAGTTTTCTCGTAATCCGCTGCCGAGTCGAGAAGTCGTTATCTGGGACCACCTGGTCGAGTGGACGCCATATGGTGCCCGTGCGTCGCATTTCTCGGTACCTTGCATGGAGGGGGCAAGAATCATGGGTCCGTTTTATTATAAGCCGTGGTGCCACACGCGACGCCTCGGATGAGTCGACGATGAAGTCTTCTTTCGCCCCTCTTCGGCCCCTCCGCCCCCCCTTTACGTTCTCTTTCATTGAATGCGTTTCGTTTGGGCTAAGTCACTTATCCAGTGATGCGTGCCATTATCGCCAGCGCGTATCACGAGATCTGAGAACCCAGGTGTGACCATGCCGTCCTTGGGGCTATCTCGTGTTGGAGGTACTGTACGTACCTATTAATTGATTCCCAAAGTTCGGTCGGTCCTCTCCGGACCAGCGGCGTTGTAAGCGTAACCTACGGCAACTTTGCATTCGCAGGCGAGCCTTTGGTCGACGCGTGTCGGTATGTAAGGCATGGCCCGCATGTCTCAAACTCAACGGCGTTTTGGGGTGCGTGCTACTATAAGAGGAGACCCCCACGATGCGCTTAGGCGAACGGTACATTGTCGTGGTTAATAAGGTTCCGCTCTCTAACAGCGCTGACTGGCAAGGCTGGAGAAGAAGAAGAAGGTCTCGATTCCGTACACACTAATGGGCCCTTGATGCATCGTTGGGGTGTCAAGTTTGATATGGGCATGAAGACTATGGTCGGTACGTGCCAAGGGTGCAATATCACCCTCTTTAGACGCCTGGTTCGAGAGAAGCTGGCTTTGACTCATCTGACCATTCAGTGGGAAACGTTCTGCAACGTTGACCTTGTTATCGAAAGTGGAGCGTGTCCTGCACAACGTGGCTTAGCCTTTTTATTTTCTTTCTTTCTTTTCTCCATTCAAACGACGGCGATTCCTACGGTCTGAAACGTGCTCTCCCGCGCCCGGGTCGCAGTCCCGTACGGAGGGATGGGCCTGGGTGCACTTCTCCTGCCTCGTCCACCCGCAAGTCAATTAACCGCATCTTCTTTTCCTGCTAGTACATACTGACACATGCCGTCCAACGTCGCAACCACGACGAATAACGTCTCGGGATCTTTCAGCACAGCGAATCCCAAGACGGGATCCCGCACTGGAATCCTGGTATTCGAGGGTCGAGATCACCTGCCGCCATCAAAATTCGCAAAACTCAGCTACTCAGCTCTTTCCTCTCATACTACCTGATATGGAATGGATTACGGGTCTTTCAGGGACCATTCGATCGTAACTCTTTTTTTTTTTTGTCGCTCTTTAGAGGAGAGAGAGGTGGTGCTGATTTTAGCACGCGTGTGAGAGTTCTAGTCCGATAAGCACCTTGCTGGTCCAGCTGACCTGTTAAGTCCTTGACAAGCGATTAGTTTTTTTTTTTTTGGGACATGTCCGAGAATATCGTTGGCTAAAGGTTGGCAAGATAATTGTTCGTGATATCCCTTGCTTGGCGCTGCTGGAGCGCCTTAGCACCCTCCGGTATGTCCGTCCGCAGCCCCCGGCCCTCTTGCCAAGATGTGGGACTGTGCTCGACCATTGTATCGACCCGGTAGCCGGTGAGCAACGTCTATTATCCGCAACCGAGTTTGAATGGTCGTGTGGCTACCAGAATGTGCCGACATGGACTAAATGGATTTGTGACGACGACGTTTGACAGATCATATCATCGCATTGCTCTGGCACGATCGCTGTACTTGAGTACCGGATCCCAACTCGACCTTGAAAGGCTCTTCGTCCGTGTCATCTTCTCCGTTCATGTGGAACGTGACATTCGATCATCCAGGGTGAACGCTTGAAAGCTTGACTCGTCGACACTTTCCTTCTTTCCTTGCAACCCGCTTCCCAAGCCGGCTTCTCAGACTTGAACCCGCCGGCTCGTTGTCCCTGCGCATCCGATGGGAGGATCTTTGCAGCATATATCTTGTTTAGGGCTGACAAGAGCGGGCTGTGCGCTCGCCAACTGCTAGTGCGCCAACTTTATCCACTTGGCAAATTTTTTTTCTCTAGTTCTATCGCTAGTACGTTTGTCACTATACATTCACAATTGTTCACATGGCGTGACATGGACGCGCGTTACTGTAGCGCCTTTTTTTGGTCAAGCACAATCGCGCTGTTGGGGATGGCAGGTCGATCATGAAGGGGACATGTTGCACATGACGAACCTCCATTTTCCGGAAGAGCCCTGAGAGGAACAGGGTTACCAGTTCGCTTCCCGTACCGTTCACAAACTCTAGAAATTCAACATGCCCTGTTCGGAACCGTAAACCCTTGGAGCTGTGTGGCATTTGGAAATGTGGGATCCAGTTGGGGCTTGTTTTGTCACAAATTTGCATTATGTCAGACAAAGTGCGTGCGCAAGCTCCGGTGCGCGTCGGGCGGGACATGAAAGCTACCTTTTTCGTTTTCGGGGCAAGAACTTTGCTAGACGTTGCTTGGATTAGGATGTTTAGACGTTGTGCTTGGTCGACGTGACACGTTTTTTTACGACCAGACTGTTGCGCCGCAGCAATGGAGGCGGCGCTCGTTTACCCACGCTTCCGCTGTAAGTCTGATTCTGTCCTTCTGATGGGCCTACCGATGGGCCGGTCCCTCAGGCCTCCGCAGGCCTCGACCCCGAGCATGACCATTCCGGCACTGCCCGCCGATCGCCATGATCGCTGAGCAGCGCTCTTCTGTTTCGTTTTGTACATATACATGTACCTAAGAAAAATACTTTTTCCTTTCCACCGACACATCCGGACAGGCATAGCAAGTACCGCGTCCGATGGCGGCGCTGTACTACGCAAAGCTTAATTAACAACGTCACTCATGTTCAACTTTGTTGAGCCGTCCGAACGACTAGTAACTCGTTCAAGGGACGATGCCGAATCGCTTTGCCATATCGATCCGTTCTAACCCTTTGTTCGTGCGCGAGGATCCCGGGAAGATCCATCACCTTGGCCAAACCGTGCCCGCCGGAAGCGAAAAGCGTCTTGCGCATCATCAAAAATGTGACTAAATGACATTGTGGCGATCAGAGAGCACACAACATTCGACGACCATGTGCTTCCTGGAAGCGTCGTCTGTACTAGGCAACGTAAAAATAAAAAGATGGCCAAGTTCTAGTTTGCCGGCTATCAGTGTGAAGGAAAGAGAAAAAGGAAACGTCAAGTCAGCCTTTAGTGTTTGGTTGGCAAAAACGGTCCACGTCTGCTCGACTGCTGCGGAATCTGCCATTCGGATAGGTGACAGGCGTAGTGCTGATCGTACCTAGACCCCTAGTCAAAGTTCTCGACGTAACGGTTCCCCCGTAACGCTAGACTAGTCAATATGCTGTGTCTAAAGGGCAATAGTAGGTAAAGAACTAGAGAGTGAGTGAGTGAGTGAAAGAGAGAGACAATAAGGCTTTTTGTCCTTCTCGGTCTATCCCGACTCGGAGCGCCGCAGACCATGACGCCGCCCGGACAGACTGTTTTTTTTTTTTAAATACTTATCGTCGTACGATCATGTCAGCTCGACGATCTTTCGTATTTCTGATATGAATACGCTGTGGTGCAGTGGCGCCAGCATGACGACATGCGGGTCGTATGAAGGCATCGGATTTACAAACGGGTACGGCCGTCCTTCTAACCTGTAACGGGTAGATAGATATCGCTCGGACCGGCTGTGCGAACTCTCGGCTGTGTCACGAAACAGGGGGATCGCGACGGGACACGGAAACAAAAACAAAAAATCTGATGGGGTCGGTCCGGGCAAGGCTACATGCGAACGTGCGCCGGTCCATCCGTATGCACCTCAAACACCTTCTTTTGGTAATGAACAGGGAAAGAGAGGGGGGGGAAAGGAAGGGAGAAGACAGGAAGGAATGGAAGAGGCAAAGGGTGGAGCAATAAAGCCCCTTTTCAGCGCGCGACCGATAGTATACTAGCCTGCCCGACGAGCCTTTTTTTTTTCAATCCGCAACTTCCCGTTGGCCCGTCGGATGACTCCATGAGTCAATTTACGAGCGATAAGAACTGAAGCGCTGATCGGTGGTGCGGGAGTCCATCGAGGAGGGGATCTGTCATCGGCAAGGGCCCGAATCCATTCTGTATGTCAAGGCCGTCGTTATCGGGCAGATGCGTAAATGTTAATGATGATGTTATTGTGCGGGTACAATATCTAACCGCCCAGCGACCAACTGAGGCGATGCCGTGCCTGTGTCACATCAGGATCGCGCCGGAAAGACTCTACGACATCAACATCGATTATGCACCCCTCTCGGCCCATCCACGGACGGGCTGAAAGCGTTGGTCATCACATCAAAGATCCTATTTAAATTAATTATTGCGCCACCATGCACAGAACCGACGCAATCATGACAAGCTTCTCGCGCGCACGAACGAGCGTACGGCAGTCAACGTGCATCATGGTCGGGCCAGAATGGGCATGATGATCGATCACCGCTCAAGTAAAATGAAAAGATGTCCAATCTAGTCATGGCGACGAGCGATTGCAGGTGGCGAGCAGGTCTTCGAGCGAACAGCGATCGGTACACGTGTATGAGAGGAGGAGACGCCTCAGCCTTCATCGACATCAGTGGATCCATGGTGACAAGCAGCCATGGGAGATGTAAATGCTCACAATAGATGATCCGGGAGACGAATACATTTTGCGCTTGCGATCTTTACGCCTACGAGTACGTCGAGTGACAGCTCCGAGTTTCAACTGTAACCATGCGTCGATTATTCGGCGATCATTCTATTTTCCATGTTTTCCATCCTTTTTTTTTTTTCGAATCTAGATGCGTGTTGAAGACGCATTACGGGCGAAAAGACTCGGTTGGAGTCGACTGAAAGGCGACGTCGACGGACATGCGTCGGAAGACTGGTTTTGAGTCTGTCGTACGACCATAAAGTCACTTACAACGAGGAGGCTGCCAGCGCTGAACCGGAACGACCCATCTCCGGAATTCTGAAGAACCCTACGTGGATGAGGAATGATTCGAGAATCGACGCTCACGAGATGCACTCCCTCGCGGCTGGGGACGAGCCATGGAATGTCCGCGGCGCCAAGGCAAGAATGGAGAACGAGTCTCTACCGATGTCTGGAGTCGCGTACTAAGCATGTGCTTAGCGCCCGCAGAATGGGGGAGGCTTCAAACAGCCGAAGTCAGATTTCGCCCTTGGGAAGATACCTCCGCGGATCCGCTTGCTCGACGCGTCAGAGCGAGGGTCGTAGTCAGCGGGACCCGTGCGCACCGCTGACCGAGCGCGCTCCCACTTTGTGACTCTTTTTTTTGCCATGTTTTTTTTTTTTCTCGCCCGAGCTTCGCATTAACAGCTTCGGCCCTCTTCGCCTCCTCGGTTTTTCATTAAACATACATTTGAGAATTCGCGGGATTATGGGATGTCGGGCGTGCTTCGCGACGTGTGGTGATACACCGGGTCAGTGGGGAACATGCGTTGAGAAGTGCATGAGACTTTTTTTTTTTCTGCCTTTCTTTCTGATTCTTTGAGTCTCTTCGCTGGCTGTCAAACGCTCCGAAGGATGCCACGTACGTACTGTGTAGCCACGCATGGGCCATGGTGCGTGTATGTGGTAGCAAATGCAAGCAAAGGACCTTTTCGAGTTGCCGTGAGTCCGCGGAAGGGGGGTAGTTTGACGGCAATGGCAATGGCCTTCGTTTGTCCCTCCCCCCTGCGGCCGGTTCCCCCCCCCCCCCCCCCCCCCCCCTCGCCCCCCCCCCCGCGGGCGCCCCGCCGGCCGCCGCCGCCCGCCGGTGTGA
>JBBPMJ010000319.1:17586-36831 GCA_038090255.1 Austroboletus niveus
GCCCCGGGGGGGGGGGGGGTTGGGGGGGAGGGGAAAGGGCCTCGTTTGCCCCCCCCCCCCGCGGGCGGGCCCCCCCCCCCCCCCCCAACTTGTGGTGCCCCTTGAAGGCGGCGGCAAGCGGGACACATGGCCTAAAATTGAATTGCAGGTGGCGAAACTCAATTGACATCTGTTCATCAAGACAGGTCGGAATGGCCCATGCCGTGCACACTTTTTTTTTTTTTACCCACGAAGTGACAAGGGGGTGGACCCTAGGTGCCAAGTGAATTTGTTGGAGCGATTCTGCTTCTTGGGGCCGTTTGCGCATCATCACGGCCAGCCGCATCATGGTGTGTCAGAACGACGCGGCGGAAAAGGGGAAACGTGCATGGCCTTGTTCCCATGTATGAATAGCCATAGTGAGAACGGGGTGCTCGACACACGACGACGGTCCCCCTCCCGCGATGGTCTCGAAGGATGCCCCGACGTCGGTTGACCGGTCAGGTGAAACCGTCCATCACAATAATGCCCTTCTCGTGGAAGGGCAACGCCGCAAGGCGTTGGTGAAAAAAAAAGCCTAGTGTGTGAAAAACCCAAACCGAACAACTTGCGATCGCCCCCTCGTTACCGTTGCCCAGTTTCACGCACGCTTGCCCATGTCGGTCCAAGAACAAATAATATAATATTCCATCCACCGCCGTGCAGCGGGCTCTATCGTACAATAAATCAATGCCACATTCTCGGTGAGGAAAAAAGAAGACGGATGAGAGATCTATGCAAAGAAGCGTGCAGAAGACGTATCTATCTATGTGTATATGCATGTATATACAAGTGTGAGTGAGGTGAGCGATGAGAAAGACTGTGAATGAGTGTGGTGGTTACGTGAAATTTTTCAAACGAATCGAAAGGACCGTTGTCGTGCGTGCTCGTTGAGAGCATCGTCATACAGAAGAGAGAAAAAGGCGAACAGCTGCAAACTCGTTGCGAATCTGAAAAAAAAAAAAAAGTCCCAATGATCGAAAAAAAGAAATCGTGTTTTGGTACATCCAAGAGCGTTCATGCCACGACCGCGCGTACACCCTTGCGGCCTCGGACGGCGTCCCAACGTTTGGGTGCCATGAGGAGTACAGAAGAGTTGGAGCTGGAAACAGAAGACAAGGGGGATGGAGGGCGTGTCCAGTAGACGGGCTCGGACTGCCGTTGGGGCTCGTGTTTCTGATCAAACGCGACGAAATACTGTGGTTGAGGTGCGACGACCATGTCGTCCTGACCCTCGTCCTCGTCGTCGGCGTCGACCCAGTCCAGCTCAGCTGCTCTACAGGAGGGGAAGACGACGGGGGTGGGGGTGTGAGAGTGCGAGGTGGACGAACGATCTGGGTCTGGGGCGGAAACCAGCTTCCTGACGGACGGCTTGCGCCGGGGTGCGGGGGAAGGAGCCGTCTTTAGCGATTTTTTGGACGAGGAAGGCTGGGGTCCGGTCTTGTTGACCAGAGGCATGGGAGGAAAATAGTCTGTCACCTTTTCGATCACGTAGACGTCCCTGGTGCTCTTTGTGCTGTTTGCACGGTCGCGGTGGACCCAGGAGCGGACGAAGGCGCCGATGTTTGCGCCAAAGGACGCGTCTTCGTCGGGGGTTGCGACCATGGGCTCGCTGAGAAGGGATGTGAGGGAGGTGCTCGCGTCGCTCATACAGGCGGGAGTGTTGGCGGGTTGCGGGAGGGTCTGGGACTGGGCTCTCGTGTGGTGCGGGGGCCGTACGTGGGCAGGGGACGATATACAGAGGGTGGGGAGGGGCGTGGATGCGGCGGTGCGCTCGATAAGCTTTGGGGTCGGTGCGAGGCGGGCGCGGGGTGAAGGGGGCCGCTCGGACAGGAGTGGAGAGGGCTCGGGGGAGGGGAGATCGGCGAAGGGGAGGGCAGGTGCGCCGGCAGGTATGTGCGGGGGGATTGCCTGGGCCCACTGGCGGATGCGATGGGCACCAGATTGGGAGAGGGGGAACGGGCTGGGGCGGATGGACGAGGACGGCTGGGCGTAGGAGAGACACTGTGGAGAGCAGTATGGGCCGGAGGAAGAGGGGAGGCCGTGCTGTGGGATGTTGTGAGCGCGTGTTTGGGGGAGAGGAGAGGAGGAAAAGAAAACATACGAGCTTGCGTTCGCAGGAGAGACACCAGTCGACGTCCATGACGGAGGAATGCAAGGTCGAGCGCAAGAACACACAAAAAAAAGTTGGACGGGGCACAGACGCCTCTTTCTTGAGTCCCTCCCTCGTTATATATCCAACTGCCATTTCCAGTCCTTGCAAGATCCATGCGCCAGATCCCTCCATCCCAAATCAGGACGACCCTTATTCACCCTTTCTAAGCGAATTCAATTATTTAATTTACTTCTCTCTTTCATTATCGTCGATCGAGTCAGCCGTACGTAATTTTGGAATTATTTAATTTACCTCGTTTGTAATCCTGAATATTCACTTCCCGGAATGGCATCGTGACGGGCGACGTGACTCGCAGACAGACAACGGGTGAGTCAGAACGGCGCAGCACTATCACCCACGGAGTGGAGACCCCTTGGAACACCTTCGCGAAGCACGAGGATGGAGTCCCCATCGCTACTGGAATGATAGAACGAACAACAGTACCCAACAACCGTACACTGTACAATGCCATCACAGGAACGCGCGCCACAACATGCACCAACAAACTACGGAACCGGCTCAGGGATAAGCGAATATGTCACCTCCTCCCTCAGCTGCCGACGGGTCGCACGAGGGGAAACCCGAGATTCTGGAATCCCAGCCAGTGCTCGGCGGAATCCACGACGACCACTGCGACTTTGTATGATGACGCCACCGCTCTGACACTTGGCGACCAAAAACATAACCAGAATGTCATTTATCCTTTTCTGCTCCGTTCCTGATCCCGACGCCCCCGCCCGCCCATCCATCCCACCTAGCACCGCAGCTTTCCACAACCGAACGCTCGCTCATCGCCAACCAAACTGCCATGCGCGTCCGTCGCATAGCTTCGGGAATACCCTGTAACAACTCATATCAGTACATCCCGCTATACTTTTACGGCGGACAATGCAACAATAGCACCCTCTCGTAATGCTACAGCACCGCATACCGGCTTGCAGATACGATCGCCTTCACGACTCAGCTGTCACCATGCCTGACGTTCCTTCCCCATATAAAGATCATAAAACGGCACCTTATCAAGACACAGGCTTCGTGAACAACACGGAAACCGTCACCGTGCCGTTCGTCCACCGAGGGCAAAATAGATCCGTCAACGACAATGGCGGCCAGTAAATGAATATTCTCGTGAACCCCGTTACACGTATCGTCCCCGTACACAGGATGGCCAGTTAGGAGTAACGGCCATCACCTCATCTCCGCAACTCGCCCCCCAACAGCTTCACGAAAAAGGGGCAGCTCACTGCGCATAGAAACATAACATTCCGGACAGAAAACGCGAGGGGGGGCCAGAGCGGACAGAGAGAACAAGAAAAGAAAAGAAAAGAAAGAAACCTTGACTACCGCGAACGGGAGAAGGTAGTCAATTTTCCTTGATTTGCTGCGACGAAGCAGGTCCCAAGGAAGAGACGACCGTACTGTGCGTCTTTTCCCCCACGCTCGGGTGTGCTTGCCCCGCCCCCTCCCTAGGCGGTCATGATAGCCGTCGAGATCTTCGCCGCTACAGTTCATCCTGACGAACCCGCCTCTCATCCCTCTTGCGGACAATCAGGGTCGTGGCGTCGGGGAATCGGATGTACGACAGACAACAGCCATACAAACGCATAAAAAGAACAAGATAACGCAAGCACCAACGACAACGAAACACTCACGTCAAGTAGGTCCCCGATTTCTGCGGCACTCATACCCTCGCCTCGTTGCATTCTGCCGAGCGTCCTAGGTCGATATCGATTCTGGCACAGACCCGCCACAACTCGCCCCAGTAAGAGCGCCATGCAGTAGTCGGCGTCGTTATTCCCGGTCCCCCCTTCTTCGCGAACGCTCCCCTGTTGAACAGACTCCCGTGTTTTGGCTCCCCCTATTTCGTCCACTCCACTTTTTCGGCTCGCCACGACCGCATCGCTACATCGGCGGACGCGCTTCAATGGCCGCTCAGTCTCCGCGCTTCCACTACGGCTGCGTTGCTGGAGATGGCCCACCCTGGTTCTCGTCAAGGATGGCGACGTCTCCTGATATGACCCTCCCGTTTCTTGTTGCGTAGCATAATAGGATATCGACGGCGTTTGTGCGAGGTGAGGCGACGATTGGGGTATAGACGGGAAGCAGGTGCTTATTTCAGGGTGGGGTCCGGTCGTGACAAGAGCAGGATTTGGTGAGCATGCATCCAACTGTGGACTGCTCGAGACCACGGCTGCGATAAGGCAAGACGATGTGCCCTCAGCTATCGTAAGTCTAGGCTGGGTCTTTGGAGCAGGCTGTACTGATACGTCAGAATCGCTTTCGTAATCCAGGTTAAGCGAGGAAACTGCCAAATGGGGAAAAGGAGGACATGTTGATCCATCGTCCACATCTTCCATGTCGCCGTCGCCTTCATCCAAATGGCGAAGCCGTTGGACGCATTCCTGAATGTCAATTAACCTTGCTTTGAGCTCTGTCTGCGAAGCGAGGTCTTCAGGTCCGCTTTCAACCCTCTGAATCAGCTCTCCAAAAGAAGCCCCATAATGCGCCCGAGCTGTAAATAAGGCGACGAGGATGCAAAGTAGCCAAAGGTTGTGTGATATCTTGCCGTCCGCGTTGACGACCAAGTCATGACCGATCCGAACACGCGTGTCCCCACCGCCATCAGTAAAGAACGACACCGGCCCTTCCAGCGCTGGTTGTGGATTGAACACGAGCCCATCGTCTTGTTCGTCCCATGTCGCCTCCGAGCTCCATGTGCCTGCGACGTAAACGAACACGTGAAGGACCCTCTGAATCATGTTCTCCCAAGGAGCCTCTTGGCCTTCTTGGCTCGCCTGACTTGCGGGTTCGTCAGCACGGGGAAACATGGAGTGCGATAGTGCTTCTTCCACGGTGCCCTGATCGCGACGTTCCTTGTCGTAAATAGCGCTCGACTCGTCAACACCGCCGTGATCGGCCAAGTCACTCACCCTGCAAGCGTTCCTGACTGCAATGTGTTCCGACGTCGAATCTCCCACCCTGGCGGCATCGATTGGCAGTTCTTCCAGCCCGGCATTATGGAAAAGTTTTCTCACTGTAACGAACGGGTCCAGCACCATCCGAACAGTGTCGTATTCGTTCTCGGACAACACGAAACCGTATCGACAGAGGAGCGTGGCGTTGGACAAGGTACCGTACGTGTTAAATATTTCGGTCCTGGGAGGGATGGGCCGCACGGTTCGCATTTCGAGATGATCGATCTCGTTGGACGCAGCGTGCGACAGAGCATGTATGTTTGACGACAGAGAAGCGTGAATACTCTCCGTCTCGCGATCGTGTTCGCATTCGGCGAGCGAACCGCATTCGGCGCAGACGTCATAGTCGCTCTTGCAAAACAGAAAAAAAAACACACATCAATTTTCCCAAACGTCATGGCTTCCAAGTGGAAAAAGATGGACGGATACGAATGCGCCCCGCCCGATAGAGTGCGACTTGGAGAGAAGTATCGGACGCACCTCCATTTGTACATGATTATCGATCGCATGGTTGAAACTGGAGGGGGGGGGGATTAGATTTGCACTGTTCTAGACAGCGAGAGATCGAGAAAAGAGAAAGAGGGTGAACAAAGTAGAAAAAGTGAACAGACAGTCGAAGCGACCTCTTCCATCATCGAGTCTTCCTTGTCCCCTGAATCGAGTGTACCGTTCATTTGGAGTGACGCTCGCACAATAAGCTGCGTCAAGAGGGTAGCAACGGCCACTCGCTGTCTGGCCATCAAGCCGCAAAAACGTAATAGGATTCTCAATAGAACGTACAGCTCGTTCATTCACATGAAATGAAACAAGCATCACTAGAGCAAGATAGCAACCAAGAAAGCAGAGAAATCAGATGCCTATTTTTGGGCACGGGGGATCTTGTGGCGTCACGCGCCAGGTCAGTCGAAAGTGAACGACAAACTCACGCGTCTGCAATCGGCACCATCGCTAGACCATGGTATGCATCCACCCAGAATGCGCGTGTCGAGACGAGCGCGTACGCGCGGCAAAATCCCGGGAATGAAAGACCGTCTGTAGTGGAATCCCCGGATCTGTCAGTACTGGGACAAGGATCCATTCCAGGTTCAGTCAAGACTGAACGCAACGTGGGTTCCACGACACGGGCGTAGTACTGACGTACTTCGTCCTGCTTTGCAAGTAATGTATTAGTGACTAGGCATTTAACTGCGAACGAACGAAAGAATCCAAAAAAGAAAAGAAACCCGAGTCAGCTAGAATTAAAGAATCAGATCCAAACGAGGGTGAACGGCAATCAAATTATTCGCGCGCGCGCAAGTCCACGGGAAATCGAATGAGGCCTAGCCCGTCCGCGCAGATATAATTGACGCGGCATAAAATAAAAAAATAAGGGACCAGAGACGACGTTCACATCAAATAGAATGCGTGAAATGTCAGGAAACACCGATTACCTGCATGAGAATGAAGGCACCGTTCAAATGTGGAATCCAGAACCAAACAAACGTGCCGGGTCAATTGAATGACATGGCCAAGACCACGCCACGAGGGTAACATGCTTTAACAAGCAAAACCCTCGTACCGACTTTTCTAAACTGGCGATACGCTGCCGCAGCTTAGTCAAGACGGTGCGGACACAAGACGGTAGAAAAAAAGATGTGACAGATCAAAAAGATCCGCCGGACATTCCCGAGTTTCCATCATTGCTTAAACAGCACACCTCGTGTTAGGCGCTCAGCACCTATTCACGAACTACGCCGTACATAGTGTGTGTGTCCGCCACTGCGTGGCCCACGCCCATCAATCACCATGCATGCGCAGTCGGCATGCCGTAGCCTACGGGAAGATGCGATCGGCCGCCAGGTAAAGCAAAAACTCCCAAGCTAGCGCATCGCGATGTCAAAAACTATATCAAGATGCGCAGCTTCTGCGTCTCAAACACCATCAATGAGTCATTCAAGCGAGCAAGAACGGGAAAAGGCGGTGTAAAGGGTACATTGACATGCACAATAGGCATATTAAGTCCGATCCACCAATGGGGACCTGAAGGAACCGTGCAAACAAAATGCGAAATGAAATCAAGTGATGGGACTCGAGAGAAAAAAAAAGGTGGTGAACAAAAACACCGAAAGCGATCCAAACATGGACTTATCGGACTCACCATCAAGCCTACCTGATCCCGATCAACCTCTGTGACTTGAAGCCATTCCCTTGCAATCTCGCTGTCGAGTGACCGCACGCACCACGGACATTTGCAAAGGGCAATTTGTTGCTGCATATCTGTTGTATTCGTCATGTCATTCGTGGTCGAGCATCCGCCGACGGAACAGGTGCATTTCCGAGATTCGAAAACGTCGTTGACACCCCAAAACATGGCGATATCCACCGTTTCCCGCGGTAAGCTTTGAAGGTAACCGAACCACCGTGACGTTTGACCCAACAGGCTTGATAAAGCAAGCGGTGTTGGACGCGCGATAAAAGTCAGTGTTCCGCCGTCCAATGCCCCAAAAAGAATCCAACGATAAGGAAAATCCCGGATCCATGGTAGGAAGGTGCGAAGATCGTGGAACGGGGGGGGAGTGGAGTATTAAGCGAAATGGAGTTGACATTGATGTTGTCCATTCATCCAAGTGGGGGTTGAAGAGCCGATTATTTTTGGAGTGTGAGAATGGGAAGTTTCAAACGCGTCAAGCGGCGGCAGCGCCAAGAGACGGAGGTGTGGATCAGCTTCGCAGTGACAAACGGTTAAACTGAAAAAATAGCTTACGCACAATTCACCGTAGAGGGAAAAGGCCAGGGATAGATGCGCACCGTGGCCATAAGGCACGGGTGATATGTGCTTGGAGAAGAAGCACGACTTGGCAGACAAGACGGCGGTCTTGGGGATATACACGACTACGACTGAGGTCAGCGGCGGAGAGAACTCGGATGCGAGGGCCACTAAACCCAAGGTATGCGAGGAAATGAAATGCGACATTCCCGAAAGAACAAGAGGCAGTGGTTCCACAATCTGGAAGATACTGATCATTCTTCAACCACACTTTCACTCGTACGTCAACATACACTCATGCCACATCAAAAGAAATACAAATACAGATGGCTTCTGCAACTAGAACGCCGAGGGGGAGTTTGATGGAGACTCACGGGTGCAAGCGCATTCGATCAGCTCTTCGCGTGAGTACACCGCAAGACCGCGTTCGCGGGAGGGGTCGTCGGATGCGGTGGCTTCGCAGTGATGGCTGGCTGTATCGTTGATCTGTAACCTGGAGTCGATCTGGACGCGATTCTCGGCGCACCAGACCAGCAGCTTCGTTATTGTGCTGGACGACATGGAGGAGGAGGAGAACAACGGAAATTTACCGTCCAAGACCGCTAACGGTGGGGGAACGGGAGACTTGTGGCGCTGCTTCCGAGCGTTGCATCTTTCTGTTTTTTTTTTTTTGTTTAGGATAAGTACGAAAAAGGAGTTGGCTAAGGACCTAACCCGCTCTCACAGGAAGCCACACCAACTTGGTAGGCGGGGCTGGCTGCGGTTGTATTCGCGAAGAGTCAAAACTACTGCCACCATTAAATACAGCAACTAGTCCTCTTCCAGAACCGCCATGTTTTTACTCCTTCTTGTCTTTTTCGGATGCACTTTGTTTTGCAGCATCCTCCCTCTGCAGCCTTGCCAACTCCTTCTGCTCGAGCCTGCGTGCATATTCCTGGCCACCCTGCCCAAAAATATTTTTCAGTGGTCCGTAAAATATAGACGTGGAGTGCGAGCAGTGCGCAAAGAAAGAGAGAGAGAAAAAAAGGACGGGACCACGCGAGTCCGCGTCGGCTACGATATGCCACAAAAATACGTGTCCACGCCTGGGAAGGAATGGCACGCATGGGACGGTGTTACGCCACCAAGAACCGTGGACGGCCACGCGGTGGATGACCAAAACTTACCTGTAAACCGAGTATAGCGCCGAGAATAAGCATCATAATCGTATTCCCAGCCGACAGGACCCTCATGGCCTCGATGCGATGGTCCATGGTGTCCGCCTCGGCTGGCGTTACGATCGTGCGCAAGGACGGAATCGTCACAGCCAAATAGACCGATATCGCAAAGATGTACGCGGCTTGCCGGTGCGTGAGTACGAGATCCCGTAAGAGTTGTAAAAACAGATGCTGGCACCTAAGCTGGAGCCATCAAAGAAGATGGCACTCTCGTCCCACTGGATGAGTTTGGCAACTAGGCCGGCTAGCCCAACTCCTACAAAGCCATGCAGAAGCGCCTTGAGCGTGGTCAACGGCCAAAGTCGGGCAAGACGGCTCATGAACGGACCTTGATGGCAGGGGGGGCATTGAAGAACGTCGCGTAAAACTGGAAACCGTCCTGTATGGCGTCTTCTGTCAAGTCCTGGTACAAGATGCGGTAGTCCACGAAGAAGCATATGAACAATACACCCAGGAAAAACGAGCACGAAGCGAGAATAGCGCCTTGTTTGAAGCCCATGATCGAATTGACGGAGCGTACTTAATACTTTCGCTGTCGTCAACGTCTTGTATACGATTCACACGCTACCCGAGTACCTTTTGCACCGCCACTTGCCATATCGCCTCGTTCACCCCTTTGGCCTTGCCCAGCTCCTCCTTCAACCGCTCCACTTCCCCCTCCAGCTCTGCAACCCTACTTGTCAATGGAACGCCAAGAGGCTCGCTCGCCTCGACGAAACAACGCAGGTCTCGTTGGAGTTCGGTCTCCGAGTACTTGTAGTCAAATTGTCCGACCTGTGGTGTCTGCCGAAATGCGCACACGTCCCTCTCGACCAAACGAACAACTCACCTCGTCCGTGACGGGCAACATCATCGACACTTCGTGCAGCTCCCTCGCGCTTGCGTCCCTCATGCGATGAAATGCTGCAACCGGCCGCACTGGCATCACGTCGCGCGCATCGGCCACGCTCGTCACGTTCAAAGAGAGACTGATATGACCCACAAGGTCCGGAGGTTTGAGCATCGTCGCAAGAAACGATATCGACAAGCCTTTGTGTGTACTAATCGTCCGCAAAAGTTGATGTGACGCGATGTCGTAGACGTGGATCAGCCCCGCTGCTGTCCCGACCAGAAGCAACGACCCGCTCAGTGAGATGCAGAGAGCGGTCAGGGGCTGACTAATGTCGATGAGTCGCCTTTGGTCACTGTCCGCGTCGAAGCGAACGACGTCGGATGCGCCTGCACCCCCGACAGCTTCGATAAAGGGCCCTGCATTGTTTTTTAGTTTGCGTTCGCGAAATAGATTGACTTGATAAATAGATCCATCAGGCGAGGAAGCGAAAAAGAGGCGTTCAGTGATGTCCCAGACGACGCAACGTATTGGCTTTGGAAAATGGAACGTCGTTATCAGGGATTGAGTTGCCAGATCCCACAGCTGATCGCGCCGTCAGTCGAGAGAGCACAAGCCAGGACTGTTTGGTCACCTTTACTGTATGGTCGAGGGATCCGGTCAATAGGCGGCATGTTGGAAATGAACCTAGACCACAGACGACATCGGTCACTGGCAGGGTGTGGTCAGATAGCGTAAATTGCGGCAACGGGAGGTCATTTTGGAGGTCGTCATCCACCAGTCTGAAAAGAGAGATCAGTTTACAAGGACTAGTTTGCGCTGATGAATTTGATACGGACTTGAACACTGACCACACGCTAACACCGGAATCATCACTGGCAGACACGAGCGTCGTTCCGTCGCAGGTGAATTTGAGCACGTTCACTTGTCGATAGTGAGCGTCCCAGCAGTTGTAAAGGACGCCCGACCCGACCTACTGTCCGATGGGTCATGACATGGACACGCTTAGGTGGAACGAAACGCGCCTCCCAGAGGTATATCCGTCCCTGAGCAGTACCACCGGCACAGTACCTTGCCTTTTGATCCAACGCCAGACAAGTCAGCTTTTCAGGCAAGATCGCCTTGAGTGCGATCTGGTCCTGTTCGTTCGCTCGATCGTTCATTACCGGTGAAAAAGCCGGTTTTAGAGGTGACTCGCCTTTTGAAAGTTATAGACGTGCAACAGGGCCTTGTCTGATTGGGCTGCAAGCATGATTCCGCCTTGACCGTCCTTGGTCTCTAGCACGGCGGTGCAATGCGGTGCGGTGCTTGTTTGCTTGAAGGAGGAGAGCACGTTGGCCGTCTGGATGTCATGCAAGACAAACGCGCCTGATCCTGATCCTGGTCCTGGTTCAGAGTCAGGCTGTGGTGCCGTAGCACACAATAAGACCTCTTGGAGACCCATTCCAAAGCCTCGAGGCAGCAGTGTCAAAGGGACGAGCGCAGCCACTAGGAGGCACGACCACACCGCGCGACTCTCCAGTATTTATGTCCACCCTCTGATCAAAGACATCATGTCCTCCAACTTGTACGAAACGCTGGGCGTCAGCCGCAATGCTTCTCCAGAGGATAGTACGTCTCTTATCATTCCCAAATCGCATGTCCACCGTACTCAGACGTCGTCCCCCAAGTCCGAAAGGCTTACAGGAGAAAGGCCTTGGAAACCCATCCAGATCGTCTGCCCCCCGGCGCTTCTCCGACGGAGAAATCTGCCTCTGAGGACATGTTCCGCAAGGTGTGCCCATTCACCACCTACGTATCCTGTCATTTTCATTCGCCCGCTCCCAGGTCAACAACGCCTACGAGGTCCTCTCTGACCCACAGAACAGGGCTTCCTACGACGAACATGGCGTATGGCCTTCCCCTCAGGGCCCCTCTACCAACAACGCACCTCGCGACCCCTTCTCAGCTCCCTTCTTCCGCGATCAATCCCCCTTCTTCCAAGGTCCCCGCATCGATCCGTTCGCAAGTTTCGGGTTCGGTTCCCGTCCGACCGCAAGAGGCTTCACGGACCCATTCGTCCTGTTCGACTCGATATTCGGAGACTTTCACAGAGCGCTCGAGGTGGATCCCTTCTTCGACGGCTCATATACACGCCGCGGTTTCGGACACGGATCGAGTCCGTTTAACCGTGGCTTCTTTGACGCTGCTTTCCCTCCCGTGATGCCTTCTCCGTTTGATGTCGGTGGCGGAGGCATGGGGAACGGCAGCAGGATGCAAACGCTCAGCAATCCTGGGAACGGGGCGAGGTGGATCTCCGAGAGCTGGTCGACGTCCACGGTGAATGGCGTGACACACACCAAGTCTGTCCGTAGGGATTCCCAGGTGGGTGCTCTCCGTCTCCGTTCGTATAACACTGACCCCCGCACGACGTAGGGGAACGAACATGTCACTTATCGGTTCCCAGATGGGACCGAACGTCGCACGATAAACGGCGTCGACCAATCTACTTCCCAGCCTCAGAGGGCCTTGCCGTCGAACGCACCTCCTGCGCCACCCGTCTCTAGTTTTCCGACGCAAGCCGTTAGCGTGCCTCCTCCTCCTCCTCCCTACTCCGAAGCCATGGCTCAGCCTCCCCTTCGCTCACACTCTTCGAGGCACTATGGGCATCACGATGACCATTCTGGTGATAGACACGGGCACAGACACAGACACAGACACGATCAGTCAGAAAGAGACAGAGATCGGTATGGGTATCGCGACAGCGATGGACGGGGGCATGATGCCCAAAACAGCTCGTCCTGGAAATTCTGGAGGACCTGATGTGGGAAGGTCAAAGGCGTACTGTTACTCGACGGATCTCCGACATTCCCATTCGCGCCTGAATCTCGTTTCGTGTCGTTCGCTCAAGTTCACTTAGACTTGGCGATACCATATATGATATAAAGTCCTGTTTTTTTTTTTTTCATCCCCTCAACGATACATGTAGCAGTATTATTCCGTCGCTCGAATCCTATTATATTTCCCCGCTTCCGAAAATGGCGAGAGCCTCCAGATTGACATTCTGCATACATACTGTATTTACCATCCTTCAAAGAACGATAGATCCTGTGCTGATAATCCACCAGTCTGTTTCGGCTTCGCAGGCTGTGATGACCCAGCAGCTGTAGATGTGGAAGGACCGCCCAGAGAAGAGAACGAAAGTAAGAGCGATGTGGAAGGCAGCGGTGGCGAAGATGGTTGTAGCTGGCTTCTCGAACTCATCCCAGTGGACGATGGCACTGTGGCATCCGCTCCAATGCCTGCGTCCGTGTTCGTCCGCGGGTGCCAAGCTTCTGAACCACCACCGTCAACAGCATCTACGTCATCCAGTAAGTTGAAATCCCCCTCTCCGATCAACGACTTTGGCGACGTAGAAGACGACGGAGGTGGTGGAAGCGCCACCATCTTTGGTGATGAGTTTGGCCACAACAATCCTCCACGGGCTGCCGCCTGATTGACGAGGCCTTGCGTGCGCTGACGCTCTGCGTCGCTGACGGTCGACATCGAGAACCGATTATTGATCAGGCTCGTGTTGGCGGTCGGTGAGTTGAGCGTCGAACTCCAGGTATGGGCATGGTGGGGTGGAATATTGGTATGCAGCGGTGTTTGCTGAGGTTTGATGGGCAATGGAGGTGGTGAGGGAGTGTCTTTCCTACCTCGTACGACGACCGCGGACGAAGAGACGAAATCATCAAAGCTATCCAAGGACGCAGATATAGATGAGCCGCCAGTAGAGCATAGCCGATCAACCGATGTTTGAGAAGCAGGGCTCAAAGTGGATGATGCAGACGACGAGCTGGGGTAGTGTGTGCGTTCGTACATACGACGCGGAGGTGGTGAGGGTGGTGAGGGTGATCTTCGGGAATCTGAAGTTGGAAATGGAGTTTGGGACGGAAAGGATGAAGATGTAAAAGCAGAGAATTCTTCGTCAGAATCGAGAGGGTTATGCAACGAAGTATCAGTATTCCGTGTTGTGGATGAAAGGTTGGCTGTAATTCTCGATGACATGGCACCTGGCCGAGGTGTTTGTGGAGGTGAAACCGGTGGTGGGGGCAGGAGCGGTGGGATAGAAAGCAACGGAGGAACTCTTTGCGTGAAAGAAGGTTGAGGCCGCGAGTTGGGTTGGGAGCTTCGCTGCATTAATGAGATGGTCGATGGTACTGCTATATCTTTCGGTTGTAGAGGGGGCGTCTCTGTGCGCGAAAAGAAGGCTAAAGACTGAGCCGACGGCGGGGGAGCCAGGACAGGAACATTGGATGCACGATTGGCATTTTGTACCTGAAATGATGTCGGGATACTTCCAATTACACTCGCTCCGTCAGGGGTTCCCCCAACAATGGCCGAAAATGGACGGGGCGAAGGCGTTGGTTGCTTGAGAGGCGGTGAGATCGGAGACAGAATTATTGGCGGAACAGACAAAGAATTGGTCGGACCTGCAAGAACGTCGAGGACATTGTCTTCGTCGGGAGGATCATTTGCGCTCGGCACGATGTCGGAAAGGAATTCGAGGTCATCCGAAGAGAGAGCTAAGGCACCATTCTGTTTCGCGCGCGAAAACCGATTCAGGAAGCGTGAGACAGCCGAAGGGGCTGTCGCAGCTGGTACCAGGGCAGGATTGGGGTCTGAAAGAGGTGGCGGCGGCGGCATGGAAGCTTTCGATGGGGACGCAGCCCGTGAAGATGGTTTTGCACTTTCCGAACTCGATCTCGCAGATCGTTCGGTGGGCGTCTCGACCGGTGCGGCTTGCGTTGCAGACGTCCTGCGGTTCCAAAACGACAAGAGTCCACCAGTGACTTTTCTCGGCTTCGTCTCGTCCACCGAGTTGACACGACCATCCTTGTCGAGGACTCTCCACCCTACGTGGGCCGTATCTGGGACGGCATCTTGCTTCGCCCTGATGGATCTTTCCCACTCCAGAGAACCCTTTGAGGCGAGCAAGCGAGATAGCGGGCTGTTGGCACAAGCGGGCGAATGGCGCGTCAGCTTGAGTGCTTCGTTCATCGCACTGGCGGTTGCAGTCACTGAGAACTGCACAGGGGGTGGGAGGTCGGACTCGTCGGCGGGAGCGAGCAAGGCAAGACTAGGCAAAGGTCAGGAGGTGCGAAGCCGAGGTTCCAGGACGCACATGTCTGGAAGATGCTCGAACCCGGAACGCCAGTCGCGATCGTCCGTGGGGTCGTCTGAGGGCCAGATCTCCTGGGAGACCCGATGTATGTGCTGGAGGAGTTCTGGGGGCTGCACTGGACTAAGTCATGAGGGGCAGCGTGCGGGTGTGCGAAAGTCGTACCACGGCGCGGGTGCGGGATTGCTCGCAGCTGTGAGGGGGCGGGGTCGGGTCGGTCCATGGGGTTCCCCAATCGTCTGCGGGGGCGGGAATCTCGGGTTGCGCGGGCCACCCGGGATCGGGAGTCGCCCAGGGATTGTCCATGGCGGTGGTGGAGGTGAACTTCCACCTAGCACGTGATCTCATCGCACACACACGGCGACGTTGTGTTCTCTCACAAACTCAACGTCATGGCCATGGACATCGCCAACGACGGCGAGACAATCCTCGACTGGACCGAAGACCGCGTTCACCAGTGGTTCACTGCTCTCGGATTTCCCCAGTACGAACACCAGATCAGAGGTACTCCACTTCTTCCGCACCGACGACAGCTCACCGACTCCCAAAAGAACACAGCATTTCCGGTGATGTCCTCTGCATGCTAGATCCAGAGTCCCTCAAGGCCGTCGGAATACCCACAGTCGGCCAGAGGCTCGCCATCCTCAAGGCAATCTACCAGGCCAAGCTCGCGTACCACATACCTATCGACCCAGATCACTACGTGCCCCCTTGTCCGTCCGTTTCGCTCACCCCCCTTCCTCTTGACCAACAACTTGTAGCTGAAGCCCAGGAACGTGCCTTTTCCGTCGAGAAGCTCAACGACCTTGTCAGAGAACAGGGTGGGTGTCTATCGCTCCTCATCCCCTCCACACCCTCGTCATGGTTATTTCTTCGGTGTACAGCTCAGCGTGTATCCCATCTCGAAGAAGATAACAGGCGTCTAAAGGAGACCGTCGAATTATTGCTCGAGGAATTTAGCCAAGTTCGTAATTCTCAGCAATCGGTATGGCACGTCGAGGTCGGTCCCCGGACTACTTACTACCCTCTCAAACAGGATGAGCAAACACTAAAGCGACAGCCTTCTTTCAAATGGGCCCAATACGTGAATCCTGCGAAATCGCCCACCAAGCCAGAGATGGAGTCTCCGAATCCCTCGCCCCATCAAATGGAACACGACATCTCCCAGGTTCGCTCAGCCCAGTCTAACCCGATCCAAACCGGCCCTTCCGCGTCACGAGGGAACCAACCACCTCCCACCGCCGAATCGCCCGGCTCCCAAACATCATCCTCTACAAGACCCAATCGGCAAGAGAGCTCGGACAGTCTCAAGAGCTTCAAGGTTAGCTTGGAGGACCCTACCTGGAAAGTCTTGCCTGCTGCGTTGAAGAAATACAAGATCAACAACGATAACTGGCGAAACTATGCCATGTTTATATGTTATGGTTCGCCTGGTACTGCACGCCCCCGTGACCGTCTTCAATCGCTCATCATCTACTTGCAGGAAATCGAATCGAGCGTTGTCTCAGTTACGATGAAAAACCTTTGCTTCTTTTCCAAAAACTAAAGGACGCCAAGAAAAATCCTGTATTCATGCTCAAGCATATCAAAGACATACGTTCTCCGATCGCGGTTGCTCAGCAAAAACACGCTCTACGCAAAGCCTCCATCTCATCCGAGCATACAAACTCCAACAACAGTACACCTAGCGCTACCCCATCTCACCCTAACAAACCTATCGCTGCTGGCCAGGGCAAAGCCGTCCTCCGTCCTCCGAGACTCGAGGTAATTGACCTGTCCGCGCCCGTCCCGCCCCTCACGGGCACTACGCCTCAAGCTGGCTGGCCAGAGGTCATGTCACCGATCATCGAGAATAAACCTGGTGAAGATGGTGTGAGCAACCGTGATACCGCTTCCACGTTGGTCAATTCGATACAGAGCTCCTCTGACCTCTCCAAATACAAAACATCGACCTTTTATGGATCCACGGAAGCAGAGAATACCAAAAGGGAGATCCCTCCGTCGATGGGTGTGTCGTATGCGGTGGCGATATATCCCTATATGGCAGAACAAGAGGATGAATTCGATGTCGTGGTGTACGTGTTATTATCTCTCCTCATTCCGACTATGATCTCATTTAGACGCACAGTGGGGATACTTTTGTTATCCTTTCGCGAGCCCGTGGCTGGTGGGTTGTGCAACGAGATCCGACGGGCTCTGGTGTGGTCGACACTGATACCTCAAAGCAAGGATGGGTGCCAGCGGGTTGTTTGTTAGAGACAAACGTCCCAGTGGCATCTGCCATCGCTGAAGCAACAGCAGCAGCCAAGGCCTCTGGATCATCTGATATATCCGAAAACAAGACACCCATTTTGCCGTTAAGCATTATATCAACGAGCTTCCCTGGTATTGCCCTGATGGACTACAAGAAGAAGGGAGAAGAAGAGTTGGATCTGGCTAAAGACGACGCGTTGAGAGTGTTCAAACGATATAACCATTGGTCATATGTACGTCTCCGCTGATTCGTTTTTCATCCGAGTCTCACCGTTCATTCTCTCCTAGGCTGTCAAAGAGGATGGCGGTGATCGCGGATGGGTACCGTCTTGGTTCATTGGCAAGGTGCCAACGCCAGGTGGTGCACCACCCACACCAAGCACGAGTTCGGCACCTACGATGGGTAACGGACCCTCCCTCGATGCCGATGTTCCTATACAAAACCAGGTCTCACCCATGTCGTCTGCGTTCCCTGGTCCATCACAGACCCGTGGATCTGCATGACGACACATACTATCATCATCTGGGCGTATCTATCCTCATGTCTTGTGCTTTTTTTGTAACTCCCCATCTTTTGCATCCAGTCTAACATTCGTACGATAACACGCGACCGGATCGGTCGCATCGCTATCCTTGCCCCTTGTTCATGCTCGCATATCACATGGTCACATTGGTCCGGTCCTTCTATTTTTTCTCTCTCGAGAAGTACATCCGCTTACGCATCTTATCATGACACGATTTCTTCTGGGTTTGGGGTGATGACGCGATCTGTCTTTTATTTCCTTGTCAGCCTCCTTTTTCCGTCATCACCTTGTATGATATCAATCTAATGGCTGAACGTTTTTCTTTTTGGACGAACATTATCATTATGCAGCCATTTGCCTAGACTAATTCTACATAATTTGCTCTGGGATGGTAATGAAATTTTACCGTTATATACCTTGTTCAAGGGTGTAAAAACTATAGGAATGGTGTGCAACCGACGATTATAATGAATCCGGGCTGACGTTCTGCAGGACTCCGCCGGCATCGATCTCTCTAATGTAGAGTCACGCTCGGCTGTCCAGAAAGATACTCAGGTTCTCGATGCATATTGCGTTTTCATTTCACGGGACCAGTCTTCGCAAGGTGATCATAAACAACTGCCATCGACGTCTTTCGTTCCCTATATACACCAGAATGTCAAGCACATCGTTCAGAGTCGACGAACCACAACGCCGCCTGTCTCACTTCATCCAACCACTCTTCAACAACGTCATCTTCAAACACGTTGCGATCATAAAATACAAACATCTTCAACTGCCCACCCAAGGTCAATGCGCCAATGTATATACCCCCAGAGCGCACGTGAAGATGGGACTTCTCGCGTTCTACCGCAATGGTTTGGCTCGCCGGGGTCAGATCCACTTTCGGTGCAAGCGGTGTAACGTAACCCGCCCTGAGAGGGTGTGGAACAGACGAATAGGGAGAAAGCGGGTGCGTGTCCGGCAAAGGGTACTCGAGCGGGAATATGGGGTCTATCTAAAAACGCCCCGAAGGTGAGAATTGCTCGTTCGTCATGATGAAGGCGATGTGAGACGAACGTTACCAAGGCTAGACCCCGTATGGGCCAACACCGTGGGCATATCCATGACAGACACAGGCTCGTCGCCAAGGTCTTTCTCAAGTTCACCCTTGGTCATCTGCTGTGAAAAAGCCACATGAAGTTTGTGTGCCTTTCGAAACAACGCATGCATGATCTCGAAGAGCAAGGGGTGATTGAAAAACGCCGTAGTTTGCTTCTTGACCAACCCGATGCGGTGGAGTAACCGATCGAACGTGAGGAGATCCGACAATGGCGGGGCACCGTCCGAAAAAGCATCCTTTGTGCCATGTTCACGGTCCGCTTCACCAATCGTCATGAACGGGA
>JBBPMJ010000320.1:0-36795 GCA_038090255.1 Austroboletus niveus
TCAATCTTGTTTAGCATCTGTCTTTCAGTTGCAGTCATCCAAGTCAATGATCTTTCTTTTTGTTCTGCATCAGAGAACAACCCATGGTCCACCACATACATCAATTTACCATGGTTCCTCCTTGGTTCCCTGCTCTTAGGTCTCGCTATTGCCCAAACATCAAAGCAGTTGATTGGCATGTACAAAGCAACGAAGCAATGGCAGCCTAACCAATACACACAACTCTTTGTGAGAGATGGTATTTACTTCACCATGTAAGTAATACATTTCTATTTCTTCCATTTCCATTCCTTGCCATTGGTTTTTTCACCCATCACTTCTTCTGAACTTCTAGGATCCTAGTAAACAGCATCATAGGCATACTAAACCCCAGAACCAACATCAGCAGTAACACGATGCTTGTCCTGAACTCATTTTGTCAGATATTCATATGTGTCATGATGCCACAGTTCATCATTAGTGTGCATGAGCTGTATGAACACAACCTCCATGGCCATCAGCTGGGGATTAACACTGGATTCAGCATATTGTTGAGAACCATTGACAGTCAAGTCACAGACATGTCCACAATTGAATTTGGTGGTGCCAAGCAAAGCCTGTCTGTCAAGAGGATTGTCAAAGAACCAAGGGCTGTTCAACCCAAAGAGCAGGGTGCCTGACACAGTGCAAGTCAGGTCTCAACAATGATGAATTGCTGTGGAATCAAAATATGGTGTTTCACTTTGAAGGCGGTGGGTTTCTTGTTTTCTTGTTTCAATGTGCTGCGTACCATTGTCTCTACTTGCTTGTGTATAGTTTGTGAAACTGGATAGCGCCATTGTTTTTGCTTTTTTGTTTCGTTTCCATGACTACATATTCTGCCCCTGGCATCTGGGTGTCAGCCTAAGACGTAGTGCATTACCTCTGTAGGACGAGTCCGGCGTCACGCGTGGATCACGATTGGGGTGGCGAGTTCGAAGGGGATAGGATTAAACCAGTAAGGAGTGGGGGAAAGGGGGTTGCAACGTCACCGAGAGACAGGCGCGTGCGTACGATCAGGGATCACAGTATTCGGTACATCAAGGGAACTGCACAGAAGTCTCTGTCGTTCGAGAACGACGCGAGCTACTTAAATACGTACGACTGAGGCTATGTAGAATGGAAAGGGAACGAAGGATTCGGTTCGGCATCGTATCGGTCCGGTTGCTTACTGTCCAGGCGTAACCGGTATGTGATCCTTACACCTCAGTACTTGTTTTGAATAGATCAGAATGATATCATACGATCTGTACGACTATCGCCCGGCGTAGACACATCTCACGTTAGAAACAGCGCTGGCAGCGTGTATTCTCTTAAAGGAAGCTCAGCAGGCAAGCTATAATGTGAATGAACGTTTGAACTCTAGATAGTCGCCCTTCGTCGAAATACTAATCTCAGGCTTCAGTGACTAGGTCGGGTGACTCATTGGTGATTTCAAGGAGAGCATGCCACACAATGTCAAACGAAAATTGCCTTTCAGATTACAATAATCGTCTGGCTATCTCTTCCGCTCTGCGCTCTGCGGAACTTGTCCTGAATGTGTAACCAATCATTGGGCATGTACACAAAAAGCGAGCTACTTAATCATATAAGTAGCGCCTACTACGCGGCATGGCCCGCTACGAACGAGTGGAACGGAAAATGGAGGCAGGAAGAAAAAATAAAATAAAAGCACTCTTCTATTTAGGATGCCAGTGAGTGAACAAGTGATAACAATTCTCTAGAACTCGCCGCATGTCTCCCAGCCCAGTGACCTCTAAACTCCTTGTATTCATGCTGGGGGGGAGAGTGATGGCCGAGAGCGCACTGACTAGCACAGGCGACGCGACAATAACTTGTCGTATCGTCATCCACTTGTTCTCTTGTCCTACGTGTCTCTCCTCTTTCTCCTTCTGGAACGACAGCGACAGTACCCTGGTTGACGTTATGTCGATTTGGTCGTGCGTCATCGATGGACATAAGGGGCTGCGACACGATGGACGCGGCGCGACGGTGTTGATATGTAGCTTGAGGAACCTAGACGTAAAGATCGAGCGTTCCGTTCATAAAAGTTGTGAGCCGGAATACGTGTCGGTGAACAAGACGACGACGAACGACATAGATTCCAGCTTCGGCGACTCGGGTAAGGCTGACTAAGCTGCCTCAGACGCCAATCGCCTTTTGTTAGCGGGATAGTCTAGACCAGGCAAAGCGCTGCGTTCTAGGCCTTGCAGTGGTTCGACTCGGAGATCGCCATGTCATTAGAGCACGTTTGCAGTTTTGACAGCGTCTACAACGTTGTCGTATCCATGTCCGAAAGGGTCTCGTGTGCCTCGTGACGTCGCCAAGTTATCTGACGCTCATAGCCGGTGGCGACAAATCGTTTTTGGATTCGGACACATTCATTAATAGTCGTCGCATGGATGGAGCTGCATATCGGAATGACGTTTAAGTGCACTATGCATGATAAAAAACAATACCTGCCGGCGTTGATCAAGAGCTGGACAGGGTTATATTGTGGGTCTGTTAGTCCGCATGGATTGCATGATGCTGATGGGCGGTGTTGACTAGTTCCACTTTGTGGGCGGCTTGCAATGCAATCTGTGTCCGCTCCGACCACCCACCGATCATGTCCGCTGCCCAGTCTACCACGGTGTCGGACTCCAAGATTTCAACCTTGTGACGTCGGAGATGCGCTCGGTTTACTCGACGTGGAAACCGCAAACCTCGTTCTTGAATCCGGCCAGGTGGTATATGGAATGGAAACAAACAAAAAAGTTTTGGAGAGTGAATTAGGATGCGTGTTAGCCTCGTGGGTACGTCGGATATTGGAATGGGCTGACTCTAAACAAGATCGGGAAATTCTCGTTGGCTTCGTCGAGGACAAGGCCAGTCCGCCGCGTTGCCTCGCTTCCAAATTCCTTAAATACCTCCAAATTCGATTAAAAGTCTTCATCACGTCTTCTTCCCGCACAGTCACGACTCAAGTACTTACGATGCACGCCTTCGTCTCTCTTGCGCTCCTCTTTGTAGCCCGCCTCGTCGACGCGGCCCTCTACGTGCGTACCTGACTCTTGTTCCTCCTCCCCTAACACCCCGCGCAGGTCACCAACCCCGTCCAAGCCACGTCCTGCGCGGGCGATCAGTCCTGCCAGGTCGAGTGGGTCGACGACGGCCAGGCGCCCCTTCTTTCCGCCATCGGCGAATGCGAGGTCGGTCTTTACACGGGCAGCTTTGTACGTACTTGCCCCGCATGCTCCCACCCCGCGTTGCTTTATTTTTGTCCCCCTAGCAACTCGTCCAGTCTCTGCCATCCGTCGATGTCTCCACCACCTCGTCCATTAGCTTTACGGTGTGTCATTTTATGCTGACCCTAGAAACAGTTTTGAACCGCCCATAGCCCAACCCCAGCGTTGGTCCCAATGGCCCATAGTACGTACTTGATGGGGTCATTTTACTATCACGCGATCTGACCTGGGCTCACAGCTACCTCGTGTTCTCAGCCAGCAATAGCAATTACCGAAGTTTCTCGGGTTCTTTTACGTCAGTCCCGTTTTTCATTACGTACACGACAGAAAAAGGTTGACACTCGTGCAGCCTCACTGGGATGAGCGGAACAACTCCTGGTGGTTCGTCTGCTCGCGCACCACGCGCATCCACCCATTTTCACTCATCTTCCTCGTTGTCTTCTTTTGCAGATACCTCCGTCCCTGCGACGCCTGCCACCACCATCAGTTCGACCACCAGTGCGCCAGGTACATCATCTTCTCCTCCCAGCGCCGTCATTCCAACCACCTCGACTACCCCAGGCACTACGACTACTCCACACCCGACGACGACCACGTCCTTCTCGAGCACGACCACGACGAGCAACACCTCGTCTACTACTTCTACCACGTCTTCCTCGGCCTCCCCTTCTGCTACCAATGCCGCTGTTCGCGTCGGATCCAGTTTCTATCTTGGAGGCTTGGCCGCCTTGTTTGCCCTTTCTGGCGTTTTTGTATTCTAGACAGGTCGTCGAACGATCTTTTTCTTTCCTCTTTTTACCCGACTTGTTTATCCTACACGTGCACTTGATCCTTCATTACAATTTGCGTTGTCTTTTTTTTTTTACAAAGACTTTCTTGGTCTGTATCAAGTTGGAATGAAATACCCCCTGAGAGCGTATGAGTCGGAGTCTGAATTGTACTTTGACGCCAGCCATGAGCGATTCAGTGACCAAGCCGCCTCGAAAGCAAAAGCAAAAAGAGTCTAGATTGCATCCCCCTCAGAGTGGTGCAGAGCGCCTCAAGATCGTCGTCCGCCGTTTGCCTCCCAACCTACCCGAAGACGTCTTTTGGCAGAGCGTACAACAATGGGTCACGGACGACACCGTCAACTGGAAGACGTTCTGCCAAGGAAAGCTACGCATCAAGCGGTACGTGCCCCTTGCCTATCGCCACGACAGAGCGGGGGGGCATTATGTCGCACCATAAACGTTTTTGATGAAAAAGAAAAGATTGAACAAGGAAGGTATCCCGTCGCGCGCGTACATTGCGTTCAAGAGCGAGGAACAAGTTGCCGTATTTAGTCGTGAGTACGACGGGCACGTATTTAGAGACAAGGCAGGTGCGTGGTTCTTTTCGCTGTGTTGCTCGGGACGAATGAATCTCATCATTAGGCAACGAATCGTATGCGCTCGTCGAGTTTGCGCCGTTCCAAAAAGTACCTAGCGAAAAGAAGAAGGTGGACGCGCGGAACAATACGATCGATAAAGGTATGTACAACAAGATTGGATACACTTCAATTTTTTTCACGATGCGCCAATGTGGCAGACGGCGACTATATTTCATTTTGTGAAACGCTCAACAATGCGCCCAAGAGCGAATCGGTGTCGCTCGAAGCGTTGAGTGAGTGGCGTTGTGATACCGCGAGTCCTTGATCTGACGATCGATACTGACAGTCGCTGCTGCTCAACCGCCGCCTGCGCCAACGACTACGCCACTCCTCGAAGCACTCCGAGCAGAGAAATCGGCTCAAAGAGACAAGGAAGCTATCCTCCGTAATCATCCGCACTACAAGGACGCCATCGTGACGGGGTCGTCGTTGAAAAAGGAAGAAGCCAGGAAGAAAGCGGTTGTGCCCGCGAAACCACCACCACCCCCACCAGAACCTGCGACCCTGAGCAAAAAGGCTAAAAAGGCTGCTGCCGCTCAAGCTGCCGCCGCCGTCGCGTCACAAAAGCCCTCAACACAACAGGCACAAGAGTCTGGAAAGAGTCAGCCGCCACCACCTGCTGCGCTGTCGACTCCCAAACCACCAACGCCCGTCACGATTGTATCGTCGCGACGTCCCAAGGATCCACACGGACGCCCACACTCGAGTAAAGGGGACTCTGTGTCAGCACCTGTTCCTGCGTCTGCTTCTGGTGCGACCAAATTGGATTCGACATCAAGCACACCCGTGGTCGCCGAGAACGCAGAAACACCTACTGCTCCTCCGACTCCACGTGGCAAAGGTCGTCCAATGATTGGACTGGGTCGACAATTCGAAGCTGCGCTGAATGGTGCAGGTGTCGCTGTTGCGCCTGGTAATGCAGGCAGCGACCGAAAGAAACGGGATAAGGGCGAGGCGGCCAGTTCGGGCAATCAGCCACTCAGGGCTTCTGTTCTGAGTATTTTGCAGCGTCCGGACACCGGGGCTGGGCAGGAACCTGTGGTGACACAACGCCCTCAGTCACGGGATGGAGGTCATGGAGAGGGTGTTAGGAGGGGAAGAAGGGGAAGAGGACGTGGACGTGGACGTGGGGGCTAAGTTGGCTACAGGTGCGTATGTGCGTTGTAGGCTTGGAGTTGACGAGTTTCAAGGAGTTGCTGTCTGTCGGAATGGAGTTTCAATCTCCTTTTGCAATACTATGTATATACTTGTATAGTCTCATTATAGGCCGCCATCGACGATGGTTTTCGTCTTTATTGTTCTCGATGCTGTTTGTGGCTAGATCAACTTTTGAGGTTGTACACTTGGCTTTGGATGTTATCCGTTTTTTATACCGGAAATTCAAACCTTTTTCTGATACAGATGAGTTGGTCGGTATTTGTTTGATTGTCTGACGAACGTGGATGACTGCAAGTGTCGATACATGGCAGAATCGTTGCTTCTTATGATGTCCCGGCCGGTGAGCGGGCGATGTTGAATTCATGGAGGCAGTGTCAACTAGCGTTTGAACTGTCAACTGTTGCGATCATCATTACAAAACTGATCCCGAGGTCTTTACATAAGTGCGTGCGTTCTAGAATCGGTTATATTATCTTGGGTACGAATTTTCTACTAAATAATAACCATTTTATTCCATTCCTTTCGTCAAGTCCAAAATGGACGTGTCGGGTGCGGGCCAACGTCAATGCTCAGCTAAATGTCTAGTCAGTCAATGTTCAATCAATGTTGTATATGTCGACCATTTTGAACTAAAAAATAGTTGATGGCTGTTCACATTGTTATTACGTTGGCAAAGAGACGGCGTATCTCCGCCCTTGTCCCTCGGTAACTTTCATTGGCGAGGGTTCTGTGATCTGGTGTGAATTTCATCATATATAATCGAGCAATTCGATGAATCACTTACGTCCTCTTCCTCCTTGACATTCCTTCCCAGCACGTCGTTGAAGCTATCTGTTTCGCTACAGCTGCCATGTCTTCCGACGTACAGTCTGCTGTTGAGGCTCTTCGGATGAATGATTACATATCCCGTATGCGCTTTATTTTCGGGAAATTATTAATCTAATAGGTTGATGCAGTTACAATGGTTACTGCTATTGCATACGATTATGGTGAGATTTCTTTGAGCTCTATCTTCTGACCTAAGTGATATTATAATTTGAATAGTCCTCACCCTTTCAAGCGAGGTGAGAAATCTCGTTCGCCACATCCGAGTCTGACCTCTGGCTGACAAGACTTCAAGATACAGTACATCTGGGCAAGAATCTTTATTTCACCTGGGCAGCACTTTATTTGACAATCACCACAGCTTAAACCTTTCTCCTATGTTTCTGCAGTTTTCTTTTGTGTGCGTATAGATTCTTACGATGCTTTATATGTTTGCATTTGCTGAACAGTCCTGTAGGTTCGATACCTTGGTATTTACGTGTTCATGCAAGTATTCGTTTACCATACCATGCGTCTTAATGCTAATATATGTTTCAGTATACAAGGCCTTAGTGAGTTCATCATTACATAAATTGGCATTGATTTATTTATCTTGGATTCACAGTCGGTAGTTCATTTCTTCCAGGGCCGCAGACTGTAAGTTATCCTTGCTCTGAAAACACTTGTCATTAATCATTGTTGTCCCTGCAGCTGTATGCGTCCAAATTGTTACTGAAAACATAGTGTTACTGAGAATATTTGTGCAGGTGTAAGAAATCACCTTTCTGTTAAAATCGTTGGTATGTTGTGACGAAAATTATATAGGTACTATAATGACTCTGATGGTGTCCTGGGGATACCATATTTTTACCCTTGCTGCTGATGGTGAGTTCCTGTGCCAATCTACTTTGATGTTCTCTTCAATGACCATGGTCTCGTATTAAAGTTGTTATGATGATGCGGGTGTATGCCATGTGGAACCGATCCAAAGCAATCCTTTACATCCTCTTATTTGCTTACGTCTTGCAGATCATCATCTGCACTCCTTTGATGGGTGTTTATCTCAATCCTGAAACATATTTTTCAAGTGCGTTGCGCATCTGTTTGATAAACAATTGCGGCGTTATTCACAGTGCTCTCTTCTAGTTTCAGTCGGCCAAATCGTTAATATTTCTTTTTGCACTGCATCCAGCATTCCACTGTCCAACGTATACATGAATTTACCGCGGTTCCTTTTTGGCACCATACTTTTGGGTCTCGCTATTTTCCAGACATTTAAACAGTCACTTGGCATGTACAAAGCAACGAAGCAGTGGCAGCCTAACCGATACATACAACTCTTTGTGAGAGACGGTATTTTTTACTTTACCATGTAGGTTCTACTCTTTATATTTCTTCCATTCCTCGCCGCCATTTTTTTTACTGATCATATTCTTTTCAACTCCTAGAAACCTTGTAAACAACATCACAGACATAATGGTCCCTGGCGAAATCAATAGCAACTTCGTGCTTTTCGTGGACCCAATCTGTGATATAGCCATGTGTGTTATGGTTCCGCGGTTCATCATCAGCGTGCGTCAGCTGTTTGAACGTGACGTCCGTGGCTTTCAGCTGGGGGTCGACACCGGATTTGGTGTATCGTCGAAAACCATTGACAGTCGCGTCGCAGACGTGTCTGTGATTGCATTTGCGGCCGTCGAGCAAGGTCAAACCCAGTCTGTCGAGGGAATTATGGAAGACTCAAGGGCTTTTCCACTCGAAGAGATGAGAGGTCCCAGTATGGGTCAGGTTTGAAGGTGGATATGGTCCGGTGATGTACATACTATGGAATGGCAGGGGGTTTGGATGATGTTTTTATTCGAACGTGGCAGGTTCTTACGTTGTTTTTTTTTGCGTCGATGTATGGATGTATGATTCGAGTATTCGAGATACATAGTTCACCTCGTAACGAACGAGACAGATTCAACCTTAGAGACTTAGAGTTGAAAAATAACTGGCGCATTCTGGGACTATAACAATATTCTGGATCGAGTCCACTGCTAGAATCACTGCCAGTGCAAACGAGCGGCGTGATTCACTCTGAGAAATGCAATGCGAAGCGATTGACTCGTTTACTAATCGACTGGAATATTGAGCTCGGCCCCTTCATCGAAATCGCGATCATCTTTTATCTAAGCTGAAGCCTGAACGAGTGACGCAGTTACAGAGGATATTCTGTTCTGCTCGTCTTTCTTGTATGCCGTCTGCTTCAGACGACATTGATTTTCTGGCCACTAAAAGGCACACAACCTGATTCCGTAGTAACGTCAGTGTGCAGCCGTGACGCAAGGGGCTAGTGCACAAGAACAATACTATGATTGATCCCGTCGGGCAGCAGTGCGTCATGTCGTCGGTGCGCTTGATGATATGTAGTAAGCGCTAGTCGGTGGCCCCACTAGAAATAGACAGATCTGAATTTCCGAGAAAAATACCGATGTGCGTGCGGTGATTCCTGTGAGGCTGCCCGAGGGTCACCTCTTTTTGTCGTCTACACAATGGGATCGTCAGATTGAAATGCCGCTCCACGCTTGCAACGTTGACTCGGTCTCTGTGAATCAATGGCGTCACCGCAGCTCCAGCAAGCCATCCTGGTCAGCACGTACGACTCGATCCGTTCACCCCGAGCGGCACAGCAAAAGAACCACACACTTGCCTCTCTAAACATGTGTCGTCGTATGCGCTAGTAAACATGGTCACTTCCAACTCACTCTTGAATGCAATGTACGCGCGTGATGGGGACACCCTCCCTTCTCGGTCTTTTACTATGTCATCAACAAGGATGGCAATGCGACAGTATTGGCACCCGCGGCGACAAGCAAAGGGCACCGCTTGATGCGCAGCTTTCCTTGGCAACATTTCTTCAGCGGACGGTGCCGTCCCTGATGCAATGTTGGACGCTCTGCCAAAGAATGTCTTCGGGTAGGTTGGTGGACAGACGTCGAAGAACGATCTTGGGGCGCTCAGTAGTAGACGACGTGTTTCTCGTCGTGGTCATGTAATATACTCGAGAAGGACGTGGTGGTGGTCGGATATGGAGTCATATATAGTGTCCAGGGTGGGAAAAGATGTATGTACCACCAACGGTGGTGACAGGCGTCGCGGGTGTACCTGAAATAGAAGGAAGATGAGCGAAAATGGAAATGGCATGCGAGCGGACTCGGACTCGACGGGTCGTCAGATTGAAATATTTTCTCCGTCAGAAATCTGAGGCTTCAGCCTTCTCTACTATTATCGCTACACAGTTAACTGTCGAGCAGTCCACTCCTTTAAGAGTCGTGCCTCAAAACCACCCACTGTTGAATCTGCATGGTTGAAGGCGTTAGAAGACCGTCTTGAGCTCTGCGGTCAGACGGAACTGGGAACCGAGATCAAAACTCAGCTGTGTTCTTGAACTTTTCTGATGCTGTCCATGATTTTAGAGTTCATATTGATTCAAACTGGCCATTCTAATACTCTCGGCATTTCAGTATACACCCGGAGGACATATAAACTGCACCCAGAAACCCGAGGGCTTAGTACGCACTCTACTCCCACCACACTTCACTGTTCTATTTCTCGTCCGATCATCTTCCGCAAGACTAATGTCCCCCGAGTCTTCATTACAGACTACCCTAAACGGCCTTTTCCTAAATGTCTACGTGTCTGGTGTGTATGCTCGTCCACACGTACTAGTCACATTGTAGATAACAAATCGTTATATGTAGTCGTTATCATCGTTGCCATTGGATATGATTACGGTGCGTTGTAAAGATTCCTTACAATGTTGCTGACCTCTAGGTGTGTTGTCAGTTCTTACATTCTCCAAAGAGGTATCATTGATATCCTGAGATATTATATGCCTCGCTGATCATCCATGCAGATAGAATACATTTGGGTCAGCAACAGATGTTTTGTTCAATGGATATGTTTCTGACAATTGAATGGCAGAGCAAACCTTGGACTTGGGTAACAGCTATATTTGTTATTGTAAGCCTCAGGTTCTGCAGCATTTGTTGAGATCCTCAAAGAGTCACAGACTTGTTATTGTGGTTTTGTCATTGTTGCGTGAGTCTGGAGTGTATGGTGGTCGTGGGACACATACTAAAAGCAGTTCCGATTGTTAGGTTGGATGGCTTTGCTAGTATGTCCCTCCATGTGTTTCGAACTTGCAACATGAAGCTCATCAAAACGTAAATTAAGTTGAAAGCACTTTCTTTCCTGGCCCTAAAAAAGTGTGCATCCTTTACCATCAATAAGCTGACAAGTGCTCATACTGAATTTTCTACATGTCTATAGAAGTGAGTATTGCATCTCCCATCTTCATCAAGAAGAATTCGTCAACATGACTACTAACACACACTAAACAGTTGTGAGAATGTTTTCTCTCAGGTTAATGTATAATTCCCCATAATCACTTTCAAGGTGAAATAGCTGTTGTCATCGGGGACTGGGCATATGTTCTCTTTCTTTCTTTATCTGACCGTGAGTGCTCCTGTCGCCCATGAATGTAACCCCTAAATTGGATGACGCCAGTGATGATGGTCCTTCGTGTATGGGCCATGTATAATCGATCAAGACTGATTCTCATAATTCTGCTGCCACTGTTTATACTGGAGATTGCCTTCCTCATCCTCATATACAGCAGTCGAAATATTTTGCATGGTGTGTGAATTGCTGAACAAACATTCTAATACCAAATCAGCTGACTGCCTTCACCCTGTTTGCTTCCATCACAGTGACCGTCGGTCAAATACTGAATTACTTGTATTGTATGACGATTTCCACCTCCTATCCTTGGGCGAATATTCTAGCCATCATTTTTCAACTCACCAACAGTATGGTAATATGTATCCTCATGATCATCAAATGCATGAGAGAGTTGTTGCAAACATACCAAATGACAAAGCGATGGGAACTCAATCGGTACATGGACATGCTCATTAAGCAGGGCATTGTTTACTTTGTCATGTACATCCCTCTTACAATGCAAACCATTGAAAAAATCAAGTTAAAGATGGTTACACCAGGATGTTGATGCTCCAGCTCCTTTACCTGTTTGGCAGTTTGCATGTGATTCCAGCAGCAAGCTGGCAATTTGTGCCGATTTTTATCCTAGCCCCTTGGTTTGTTATCAGCATGTGGGAGATGTATGCACAGAATATGCGACGCGGAGGCATTGATAGCGCGTTTGGCTTGACGAGTTCTCGCATTGGTGTTCAATCGGTGATCATGTTCACAGATGTAGAGCAGAATGACCCTGAGGTCCTCGAGGAAATACCCATGGAGGTAACAGACATTGGGTCAGATTAGACCTATGGTAGGAGAAGCCATTGTCCTGTATAAATAAATAGATGGCCGTATTTCGTGAAGAGACAACGTGGACGGACTATGGCATACTTGGGCTGCCGAGCCTGTTTGCTCATCTGTCGGACACCCCTTCTCCAAGGATTGGGACCGGACTGCAGGCCATTGGGGATGCTACATACAGTACGAGCACGGAATGGGTGAGGGGATGGGATGGGCATGGTTTCAAACCTGCGAAAGTTCTCATCAGGGGGCTACCGCTACCCTGACCATTGCCCTTCCAAGGCCATTTAGGATAACAGCTTCCAGTCTTAAGCCCTATCAAGGGAGTTGGCCAAGAGGTGTGACCCCAGATTGACTGGTTGTGAATCGGGATATACAAGTGGGGGGGAGGGAATGCTTCCTGCTCGACAGGAATGCCGTCAGATATACCTGGCATGCAGGTATACTCCCACAGGTTGTGCGGGCACGAGGGGTCCTTTCAGAGTCCCACTTGCACTTCTATGCCATTACCAAAGTTGCACAACTAATATATAATAATATATTATGATATGGTGGCTATTGACCGTGTGGATAGTATCTCCAAAGACCCAACTATATAGTATAATTTGGAAAAACGATTTTGGCATTTGACACCCTATGGAGACGATATGATACCATGAGTTGTGGCTGTTCCAGTGGTGTACCATCAATGCTGCCTTACTTTATATCTTACTCAACTCAATATATCACACCATATCACACCATATTGTACTGATAGTCCCACTGTACTTTATCTCATACAAAAGCTGATATTTCATTTAATAACATGCTATGTTATACACAGTAGCATGTTACAATGTTATTGCACAATATCCACGTAACGTACATACAGTAAGAACACACAGCAGAATGCAACAAAAAGCATGAAGCGACACACTAACTGTTACAAGTAAGCACAGTTCTGAAGGTTCCGGAACTTGTTCCCGCAGTTCCGACACTTCCGAAGTACCTTCCCGCAGTTCCGAAGGTTCCAGAATTCCAGAACCATCGGAACTCTTCAACACTCTTCTACCAGAATGGAAGCCTGAGGACGGACTACCCCTAGAATGCTATTGGACTCTATTCCCTGAAGATTACACTCCATATGGTCATATGGAGATCCCCATTCTCAACTCACCTTGTTCCTCCTTCATTCCGCTTTTGTAACTCTTACCATGTGTCCCCAGAACCACCTTGTTCACGGACCTCCGCTCCTCCTTCCATTCTCCTTCTGATGGCAGTGTTGTCCCATTCTTACCATTGATCAACAAGGCCATTGTAATGTACCATGTGTCCTGTCCCATTCGCCCTTCCATTCTGAGATGGTTCCGGACTGTATAAATAGCTAGTAGTTGTCTTGTACATTCCCTAGCTAGATCTGTGCAATTATATGCAGTGTTTAGTCTCATCCTGCCTGAGTCTCGAGTCTCAGCAGAGAACTCTTCGGATCTATAGGACTTTGTGTCACCTTTGAGGACACACTGGGACTAGACGTTGTGCACGCATAACACTAACTTGACTTGGGCAGAGAAAAATGAAATGACATCTATTTGTGGGACTTCCTGCTCTTCTTCTTTAGGGGAACTTTTTGAGACCATGCAGGGGGTTCACCGGAGATTGAGATAGCGGCTGCTTGAGATCTAGTCTTGTTTCCCAAAGGTTCAATGATATCTTCGTCCCTAGCCCCATTATCACCTAGATCTGTCAATGGACTGATATCTCTGGATATTTCAGTGCATTGTGGCTCTGCTCTACCACCACATCTCCAGTGCAGCAGTGGTGATTGAATTGGTGTGACACTGCTGTGTGATGGAGGGGGGGGAGTCTTCATGGTGTGATCATTGTACCCCATTGGTGATGAAGCATGGGGAGTTGGCAGGGAGCTATGTTGAAATTGTGATCATGTGTTCATATGACTTAAATCATATGACTTAAAACACATGACATGGAACACATGTGACTTGATCATGTGGATAGATCACATGATAACAATGTTCTGGACAAAGTCCAGAAGTGATTTCTTATCTCTTATCAGAGATTAGATATCAGAAGATTCTAGACAATGACATCATAAGTCTAGACTCTTATCTATGACATCATGGATAACACAATCATCCTATCAGATATGATCCTGGTTATCAATCAATAGGATGAATTGGTCTTATCATGCTGACTGAGCATGACACATACATATGATACATTTATGGAATTGCATTTTCATTTCTGGATGAGCGCTGATGGATATTCAGTAGAATCCATGTATGTATGACCCAATGTACATATATATACTCTTTGCAATCATATGGTACTGTAAGACTCCAATCCCCTCTTTATGAGCTCTTTTGCATACACCTGTCTTGGGTGTGATGCCTCGTTTGGTACACGCAGACAACTATCTGCACATACTAGTCAGTGCCGCCTCAATGCCGAACTCGCTGACCAAGTTTTCGAGCACAAGCATAAATCAATGAAAAGATGCCTGAAAGATGAGAAGAAGGCACACCCAACTACTGATCCTCATTCACACACCAGTACTAGTATCAGAAAGTATGAAGTAGGTGCACCATCTGACCAGCCTGCAGCAGGCATGTTCGAACTCCCAGCAGAGCCAATTGAGAACTCAGAACATGAAGTAAGTGCACACATTATTCCCTGTATTGTAACAATAATATGTTATTAGCTACCTGATATGATAGAAGGACCATCTTCATCAGTACTCCCACAAATTGTTTCATAGAGATCAGGTCGCCCTATTTGCATGCCATCCCATTTTACCGACTTTCTTCCTGGAAGTTCAACCTGTTATGAATGCTCTTTTCACTATTTAAAACTCACTCATGGCAGGAGTCGAACTCCTGATCTCCTATATATGGATAACCCCTATTGGCACAAGGTCACTGGGACTTAGACGTTTTCCAGCATAACTTATCATGTGACTGCTTACATCAGCAGTCTAGACCACAAGTCACATGTTCAAGGGCTAGACCCTTATCTCTTATCTATGATGTCATGATAACATCACTCCTCATGTTTCACATGATGCATGCTTCTTTACTTCTTTCTCTCATGGACACGCTTCTTTATGACTCATGCCTTCTTATCAACCAATCATGTATTTTCTCCTTATCATGGTATGATGCCTCTTTATGGTATTTACACAAACATGTACATACAGTAGAATAGTATATAAACCCCAGGACTTCGAGGCTGGAGTCCCCAGCTTTGAAGTCTTGGAGATTTTCTCTCAATCAAGCTTCTTCCCTCCTAAGGACCAAAGTGGTCATTCAGCTCTACTCTTTGCCTCTTTATATTTGAGTTGTTTCACAACCCATCTCCCTCATATGCCACTGTCTGCTCACCAAGAGCAAGCTTGTCTTTCATGGGTACCCAACATTTCCCCTGCCCCTTCGCCATCCGCTTCCAACAACTCATCAAGCCAATCAAGTGAGAACTCACAGGCAAATGTGTTTGTAACTAAGCCAAATGCCTTTGGCCTCTATCATGTATACATCCATGAATCAACATTCATTTCTCTTGAGACATTGCCCAGCACTTGTGATGCACCCACCTTAGAGACTGATGAAGTAGATAAAAGAGCTACTCTGCCCCAATCAGCTACAGGGCCTGGTGAAGGAGTTAACATGGCAACAGGTGATATATTCACGCCATTTACTAACCCAACATGCGGGCTTCTTATGGCCTGGAAATACTCTGGAACAAATCAAAAGTCAGCTGTGGAACTCGACCACCTTGCAAAAATCCAGATGAGCCCAATGTACAATGCAAAGGATCTCAGGGGTTTCAGTCACACACATGAACAGAAACTCCTCAACAAGTACTGTACTTACAGATCCAGGCCAACCTGTTCAATGAAGAGCATGGCTGGAAGCGCTCTTTGATATTATTTCATCTTCTGAAGGAGAAGAAGTGCTTCACCTCGGAAGCAAATGCACCTATCATCACTGTTGATGGTGTCCATCATCGTGATCTCACAGAGGTTATCAAATCTGATCATCACACAGTCAATGTTTATTCAGAGTCATTTGCCTTATCTGAAATGATCGGTGCATATCAAGAAGTCAACAACTTTCCATGAGAACCAGGTGATACTCTTGAGCGTGTCATCGCCAGCCTGATGATTTGATTGGACTCGACCCATCTCATGAACTTCGGCAATGCTTTCATGTGGCCATTCTATTTTTTTTTTTTGCAAATCAGTCGAAATACACATGGTGTAAACCTTCAGCTCACACATGTCATTACATTGCATACATCCCAATGGTAAGAACTCGTATGCTTCTTGGAGTGGAATCAAACTAACATTGTAAAAGTTACCAAACAACTTTTAAGACACATACACATCGCATTTTGGTAAGGCTGCAACAAGTGAGACATATACCCATTGCAAATGGGAACTTTTTCAAAGCATATGGAACCTACTACTCAATGACAAGTTCATGAATGCATATCAGTTCAGCATTGTTGTACCTTGCGCTGACAGAACTCCACGGCAAATATTCCCCTGATTCTTTAGCTATTTAGCCAATTATCCAGAAAAGTGGGTAATTTATCTCTACCTAACAACTATATGACACAGTAATCCAAATTCACTAATACAGAATTCTGGTCACTGGGATTAAATTCCTGGAAGATTGCCCATGCCTGTGGTGTCTAACAACAAAAGCTGACCTGCCATAGATGGGCATTGCATGGGATATGAGGTGGCATATTAAAAAGGCAAGGGATGATGATGACACTAGGCGCCGCTATATCGCAACTGTGCGGCGTCTTATGTTTCAGAATGGTGCAGCTGTCGGCAGTGAGTGAGTCAAGGCATTACTGAACCAGTTTTTCTATGTCCCTACATTTGCAAGTGATTATATTTTGTATGCAACTAATCCCTAACAATGTTGATTGCAGAATGCCTTCTCAGACCACCTGCATAGATTCGGCTTCAATCTTTTCAAGATGCTCCTCGTGGATATGCTTCACGAGTTCGAGCTGGGAGTTTGGAAGGCTATTTTCACACATCTATTATGAATACTCTATGCAGCTGGTGGTCAAGGAATCCAAGAATTAAATAAAAGGTATTGCTAGTTGTTGGTTATCATCGCAAGTACTTTGACTTCAGGTCTACTCAGCTATCGTGCTGTCCCACCTTTTGGAAGGGAGACGATCCGGAAATTCAATTAGAATGCATCAGCAATGAAATGCCTGGCTGCATGCAACTTCAAGGACTTGCTTCAGGTATGTCTAGTAAAGGTTTTCTTCAGATATCATTGCATCACTTAACAACTCACCTGCAGTGTGCTATTCCTGTTTTTGAAAATATACTGCCTGAGCCTCATAATGGCTGCATCCTCGACCTTCTCTTTGACTTGGCAACTTGGCACACATATGCCAAACTCCGCCTACACACATCTGATACTCTGGGTTTTTTTGATACAGCAACAGCGACACTTGGGTGATCAGTGCGCCAGTTTATCAAGGTTACATGCGAGGCCTTCGATACCCATGAATTGCCACAAGAAACTACAACTAGGGGATGTCGAAAACCTGCACTTACAATACAAGGGCCCAGAAATGCACAGGCCAGTGCTGCAAACTCATCGGCAAAGCAGAAAATGTTGAACCTTAAGACCTACAAGTACCATGCTCTAGAAGACTATCTCAACATGATTTGCCAGTTTGTGACAACTGACAATTACATGACGCAAACGGTAAGTTTGATTCAGCTCAACTTCACCATTAAATCTAACATGTATTCTGCAGGGAGAGTTGCAACATCGAAGAGTCAAGCAATGATACCCACAGACATCAAAGACAATGGTGACAATGGCAACCTCGATGACTCTACTTGAATCACAAGAGTGTTACCTCCAGTGTGTCCTGGATCATGTTCAGACTGGCGAGTGAGCAAGCAATAATGACGGAAAAGAGAATCAGGGAAAATGGCAATGAACATCTCTGTCTGACCACTATAATATTGCAGAGTCATCTTGAAAATCTCACAACATTACTGCCTGGCTGAGCCAGTTGTCAGAAGATCCTGCCATAAAGGTACAGTTGCATTTGCTAGCAAGTGTCGTGCTAATGTTGAGCCCTATAGAATTTTCTTCCTCAGCTAAAGAATCATTTACTTGGGCATGTCCTTGGATGTGCATTCGATGGCGACTCTCACAAATTCTCCAATGAAGAAAGAGATTCTCTTGTTATTGTCAACAATGCCATGTTCAATCACAGCATGCTATGTGTAAACTACACCATGTATGATCTTCACCGTGAACAGGACTCTATAACTCCCCAGAGTCAACCTGATATCCTTCTTCTATCCCATGAGACAGATGATATCCATCATCCATATTGGTATGCACGTGTCATTCGCATATTCCATGTGCAAGTCTGTCATTTTGGCCCAGGGGCAACAAACCATGAAGTGCAGTGGATTAATGTTTTATTTGTGCGCTGGTTCAGTCAGTGTACAAACTTACCTGGAGGTTTTGCAGCATGTCATCTCCACACCATTGGTTTTGTCAATGGAGACGACCCCAAAGCTTTTGGCTTCATAGATCTTAATGTCATTATTTGTGGCATATACCTCATCCCTTCATTTGCACCCGGCCATGTTGACAACATTCTTGGACCCTCCTTTGTGCATAACGAGGCAGACAGCAGAAAAGACTGGAAATTTTTCAACATTAGCATGTGAGTCCAAGCAGGATATATGCAACTAAAAACTTACTAATATTGCTTAGATTTGTGGATCAAGACATGTTTATGTGGTTCCAAGGTGGAGGAGTCAGCCATGCCATATCTCGTGAATGGGATGGCTACTTACAGTCAGACTGCCCAGGCCCTAGAACAGATGAGACATTCAATGGCAGTGAGGATATGGTGGTGTCAGGCAGTGGTAGTATTGACAAAGATGTGTCTGAATCAGACTCAGAGGCTGGATGTTTTCAGAGCGGGTCAGAGGAAACTGACAATGAAGATGATGTGTTTGAAGGTGGAATCAGCCCGGGGGAAGAGGTAGATGATAGCATATACATTGAAGAAAGCTACGGCACCCCATGAGCGGTGTATAGTAGTATACTTGATGGTACCAAGTCCGAAGGGATCAATTTATTTATATGAACCAGTGTGATACGACTGAGAGAATATATATTATTACAAGGCATGCCCTTACAGCGGAATGACTATATAATATACTACCATGTGCAAGTGAATCCTGCGTTAAGATTACCGCGTCGCTATCGACTACGCATTGGGCGTTCGACTCACGAACGGAGTCGCCCTGATGAGTCATACCGTCCCGATATGTCCACGGATATGTCATACAATCATGTGAGGACGCGGGCTGACTCATCGTACCAAATCGGGTAATATCTCGTTTGTGCAACTTTGGTGATGGCTGCCATGCAGTACCCACGTTGACACCGTGTCAACGTGGGGTCCGCCCTTCACCATCCAAGGGATTCGATGAGCGACACAGACTGTAATCTAAGACTCTCCGCTGTGTACGTACTTAAGTACATAATTTGTACAGGAATCGAATGATAACACGATATACCGACCGAGAAACGAAGACTAAGTAGTAGGTATTTTAATGGGACGGAATGTAGCGTATATAGGTACAAAAGTAGAAAGACCAAGTTACGTCCCACTGAAATTGCCTAACCTGGCACTGGCAGGTGAGTAAGTCGATGGTCTTTGTTTTGTTGGTTGACAAACCTGAATGTTATCGAGAGATCACCGCGCAACTGCCAGCGTCAGCGGAATAGTCATTTTTCTGTGTTGTCTTGACTCCTGAACGCCTGAGCGGCGGCGAGCATTGCATGAAAGCAGTGTCAATGTTGCTGCAAGGTGCAATCAAGAAACTGATAACGGCCCGAGCCCAACTGTCCATAACATTAACATCAGTGGACTAAAAATAGTGTACCAATCAGGTGCCATACATGGCTGCCATGCGCATCTTGATGGATGTTTGCATCATTGTTGAGCCACTGGCAGAAGACCCTATCTCCGCCAGTTCGGATCGGATCTGCTCCAATCCCCTCTCGGCAAGGTTTCTTGATAAATATTGGGTGGGTTCCACATCAAATATAATCAAGAAGTTTGATGAATCACTTATCCGACCCCTTCCTCCTGAGAGCTTGACGTTTCATCCTGACAATTCGTTGAAGCTATCTGCTCCTCGGCAGCCGCTATGTCTTCTGACTTACAGTCTGCTTTCAAGGTTCTCCTGTTGAATAACTACCTAGGCAGTATGTTCACTTGTATCCCGATTCTCGAAAATGATCTAATAGGTTGATACAGTTGCAGTCATTACTGCTATTGTATACGATTATGGTGAGAGTTCTCTGTACTCTATACTTCTAAGCCCAGTGGTAATATCCTCTTCGTACAGTCCTCACCTTTTCAAGGGAGGTACGATATCTTGTTCACTACATCCGAATCTGACATCTGGCTAACGCCAATACTTGAAGATACGATACATCTGGGTAAGAACTATTATTTTTCCCCACAATACATTTATTTGACAGTAGTCACAGTTTAAACCATTCTCCTGCATTTCTGCAATCTTTTTTTGTGTGCGTATAGATTCTTCTTTATATGTATGCATTTACTAAACAGTTCTGTAGGTCCGCTACTTTGGTATTTTCTTGTTTGTGCAAGTATCTGTTTGTCATACGCGTGTTCATACTAATGTACCTTCAAGTTTGCAAGGCCTCCGTGAGTTCGTCATTACATAGCTTGGCATTTATTTATTTATCACACGAATTCGTAGTCGGTAGTTCATTTCTTCCAGGGCCACAGACAGTAAGTTTTTCTTGCTCTGCAAACATTTAACATTGTTGATTGTTTTCTCTGCAGCTGTATGTGTCCAAATTCATACTGGAAACACAGCTTAATCACTGACAATATTTGATTTGTGTAGATGTAAGTGTATTAGGTTTCTATCTGTTGGTATATCGTGACGAAAACGATAAAGGTACCATAATGACTTTGATCGAGAATTGGGGATACCAAATTTTCATTGTCGCTGCTGATTGTAAGTTTCTGCGCCAATGTCCATTCTTCCTGCAATGACCGTGCTTTCAAATAAAAGATGTTATGATGATGCGGGTATATGCCATGTGGAACCGGTCCAAAGCGATCCTTTACATCCTTTTATTCACTTACATTCTTCAGATTTTCGTTTGTTTTCCTTTGATGGGTATTTATCTCAATCCCAGAACTCATTATCCAAGTATGTATCACACCTATACCATTGTAGCCTTATTCACAGCGCTCTATTTCTAGTTACAGTCAGCCAAGTCAGTGGATATCTTTCTTGCTCTTCATCCCAGAACAGTCCGTTGTATACCATATACATGAATCTACCACGGTTCCTTCTTGGCTCCCTGCTTCTGGGTCTTGCCATTTCCCAAACAATAAAGCAGTCACTTGGCATGTACAGAGCAACGAAGCAGTGGCAGCCTAACCGATACATACGACTCCTTGTCAGAGACGGTATTTTTTACTTTATCATGTAAGTTTCACTTTTTCTCCGGTTCCATTCCTTGCTATTATTTTTTCTTACTGATCATATCTGTGTAATTCTTCTCGACTTCTAGGAACCTTGTGACCAACATCACGAACATAGTGAACCCTGGCAACATCAACAGTAACTTTGCGCTCTTCTTGGGCTCATTTAGCCAGACAGCCATGTGCATCATGATTCCGCGGTTCATTATCAGCGTGCGTCAGCTGTACGAACATGGTGTCCGTGGCCGCTCGCCACTGGGGGTTGACACTGGATTCGGTGTGTCGTCGAAACTTGCCGTCGACAGTCATGTCGCGGACATCTCTACGATTGAATTTGAATTTGCTGCAGTCGGGCAAAGTCAAACTCAGTCCGTGGAGGGAATTGTGGAAGAACCAAGGGCTGTTCAACTCGAAGAACGAAAAGATTCTGTGGCTCAGGTTTGAAATGCGAATATGAACGTCTTATGTGCTACGGAGGTAATGGTATTTATATTCGAATGTAGCAGGTTCTTCTTGCGTATGCTTCGTTTTCTTGATTGGATGTACCATGCGTGAATACCCGATTGGGGCTAGACAGATTCGACCACAGAGACACGGAGTTGCGAAAAAAAAAACATATATATTCTGGGACGACCTGCGCCAAAGTGGAGCTTGATTTCGACTCATGTCGGATGCATCCCAGATCACCTGTCTCGTGATTCTCTTTTTACAGCGCGTTTGAAAATGCCATGATTTGAAACAGGGTGACGGGTATCACACGCACGAGCAGTCGCTTGACGCGGTGGGAGGGTCTATCGTTTGGGACGGTCGCCCACTCGCCTTTTCTTTACTGTACGCCGTTCGCTTCAGATCGGCGGGTCCACAGTACACGACGCCCTCCTTGCAGAGACACGTGAGTAGCCTGACTCCGAAGCATGCTCGAACGCACAGCCAGAGATTTCGTGTGCGGGCCGTGACGCGACGGGGACATACATGGACGACATATGGTCGATCTCCCAGCGTCGCGCAGCACGTCCTATCATTCGTTTCCGCCCTTGGGAAGCACAGAAGCAAAAGTTTGCAGTGGTCGTGTGACTGGCCCATCAGCCTTGTCTTACCACAAATCGGCCGGAGTACCTGAGTGTCAAAGCACATTGACGGAATGCCGAACGGCACAAAATTTTTGAACCATGCATGACATGCTCGCGTGCCGCTTCCGATCTTCGGGACACCGGGATGACGTAGTGACATGTCCTCGGGCCAGTGATTGACACACATACACGCGAGAGCCCTCCGCACGGCGTATAAGTAGTAAGTGCGTGTAACGTTTGCCAAGGAGATACTAGTAGGACATAACGTGACGATAGCAATGGAACTTTTTCCAAGTGCTGGATTGACATAGGCGGCGTTACCTTCAACTGAAAACAGACTAGTGCGCGCCGGCTTCTTCTTCCCATCACGACACTCTCATACCTAAAGAGCACTAGCTTACATTTTTCTTCGCTTCTACCTCATCAACGGGGTCGTCAATGCGATTGAAACCGGCCCAACACATTTAGCGATAAATAAGAGAAATAGAAAGAGAAAAGAAGACAATCATCAGTACATGACGTCAGGGTATCTTTGCTGGGTGTACGGTAAGATCAAAAAAGCTCGCCGACATGCTTATATGTATTTCACCTCACCTCGTCAAGGAAAGAAGAAACCTTGCGAAGAGGGCATCAATACAAGTCTAACCACCCACCGATCGAGTCCACCAGGCAACACCCACGGTGTACACCAGCCCCAGAGAACGAAATTAAAAAGGAGAAACAAAAGAACATCGTAGAGAAGACCGGAACGAATTTAATATATCTATTTTTCGAGGGCGGAGCACTGATGGAACGACACGTGACGGTCAGAGGAAAGAAGCGCCGAGCAAGATAGCAACGAGGCCAACGAGACCTGTGGCGATAGCAGGTTTGACAGCGCCGTTTGCCGAACTCGAGCCAGAATCAGACGAGGTCGTCACTGGTGCTGCAGTGACCGTTACTCCAGTGCCGGCCGGAGTCGAGCCTGAACTCTGACTCGGAAGCGGGGAGGGTGTAGCAAGAGGTGCCGTAGACTGGCCATTAATCTCAGCCTGTTCCGCAGAGTTGAATGATCCGGACATGCCCGACAACCTGTTTCAAGAGAAGCAGAAACGAAAAAGGAAGTAAGTCAGCTCGACGCTTTTACCGCGGAAGCGAGCACGTTTGAGCGCATACGTGAATTTAGCCGAAAAGGATTCCTGGTAATATTGGGACGACGACGACTGCTTCAGACTGTTCGAGGTACAGCGGATAAAGCTATGCGTATCAAGGATCGTTGAGCATCACCTGTTCACGTTAAAAAAAGGCAGCGAATGGGAATACGTACTATTCACTGCTGCTCGGTCCTAATTTCGGGTCGACCGTAAATGTGATCGCTGATACATTACCCACGTTGATATTTTGAGCGACCGTCTGGAGAGGTGTCTGGCAGAGGCCCAAATCAGTCGTCGGTGAGAGCAAGAATGCATGTCAAGGACGTACTTGTTGAAGCGCATTGCCGACATAAATGGCAAAGTTCGCAGTGCCCCACTGTGAGATGGATGGCTGGTTCCCATCGTCTTGCCACTGAATGGTCGCCTGCTGGCCCCCGGCATAGCTACTGGAAGCGACGGGCTGAGTGATCTGTATCGAAGGTGAGGACGGTTGTAAACGTAGGACGACGTGGTGGGACGCACGAAAACGGTCGCTAGCGCGGAACCGGCGAGGGCGAGCGAAAAGATGGCAGAGCCGAGCATGGTTATATTTTAAAGAGGGTAAGTGGAAAAGAGTGTGGGGGAGGGGCGTAGTTGGAGAAAAAAAAAGACTAGACGGATGGATGGTGGTTAAAGGAGAGAGCAAGGGGAAGGCGAGGGGGATATGGACGGAGTTCAAACTGAATTTTCCAGACTGCCAACATGTCATTGGCTCACTGTGTGTTCCTGGTCCCGTTCGAAAAATCTTTGATCCGTCGGCGGCGCGATTCACATGGCACACGATCCACCTCGGTTACTCGTGTAATCTCCGCACTATCTAGGCTAAGTCGCAACGTCAAACACTGTCCGCACGACGTGGTCTGCCTTGCGCCCTGTATGCTTGATCAGCCCAATGTAATCCAACTCATGCAACGCCCGCATAAACCGTGCCTGCGCCTCCGTTTTCCACTCGCCGAGCTCCTCCTCGCCCTCGTCCTCCTCCGTCTGCCGTTGCTTCCCTTTACGTCGAGTCGGTGTCTGCAGCAGCGCTTCACGATTCGATTTGCCTTGCGATGCGCGCCGCTTCTGCGCTTCCAAAACGACCATGAACGATTCAAACCAGTCAAACACATTGAGCATCTTCCCACTCTCCAGGTATCGGCGGAATAGAATACTCGTGTCGGGCATGTCGCAAAGCGCTTCCTCGTCGTCGACATCGACATCGTCGTTTACCACAGGTATCGCATCGTATGTCTGCGAATGCAGTAAACCCGAGAATATCGAAGCACGCAAGGAGGGATTGATTAGCTGTTAGAATTCTGAGTGACCACGAAAGAAGAGAAGCACTCGGTTGTCCATACCTCCGAAGGGAAAGGAGTCGAGCCAGTGTACCATATATCCCACAGCGGCAACTCTTCTAGGGAAACGAAACGGCGTCTTGGGACAGGCACGTCTGTCAATTGGTCGGACGTGAGATGATAACGAACGACCCACTGGAAAAATTCCAACAGCGCGTTTCCAACCGTCTCCGCCACTTCCCGCGCCTCACTGTGCCTATACCGAGCCGAACGGGCCGCTTCGATCTGCGATACAAGTTCCTTTTCAGTGCCTCGAACCTGGGAAGGAACGCAAGCAAAGAAATCATGCAAATCCGACAAGACCTCGTCCAATCGATCGGCTTGTAGTTGTCTGGAACACGTTATGCTATCAGCCCGGATGATGCGCGTAGACGATAACGTACTTGACTAGGTTACATAGATGTCTGTAAGAGGTTCCCAGACGACCTCTCAAAGCCGCGCACATCAGTTCCGGAAGGGTTTTCTCGCTCTTATGACCAAGCGAATCCATAAAGTGCTGCACAGCGAGGAAAACTCGAAAGGATACACGTAACGACTTTGCCTTTTTCCGAAAGGCCACCCGGGCGCGTTGGACGAGCGCGAGTAACTCATCTACGCCTCCGGCCAGCCAGCTAGTAGAGTGATCCGGAACCAGCGATGAACTTTGAACTCGAGCAAGAATGCAGTCGAGAAACGGTATCGAATCGCAATTGGTCAGGGTTTTGGATGAAACGCTTTCACCAGCAAGAAAAATAGTGAGGGGCTCTTCGAAATGTTTCATATGAGATAACTGGGTTCATGGTTGAGAACAAAGTCGCAGAAAGTCGTGAACGAGTATTACCTGCAAGATAGATACCAGGCCATCGAGAGATGGCGAATGCCTCCCAAAAAAGTCGACGAGAAAGTCGATCGTTGTCGGTCCGAGGATGAGATCGGGATCGAATTCGACATCAAAAAATGTCTATGTGAATGCGTAAACGAGTGCCAAAGCATACAACGAGAAATGTACCTTCAACAAGATGTTATGCATGATACTGTGGCTTGCTGAAAAGGAACAACTCCGAATTTGCAAATGGGACAAGGTCGTCCGGGGATAAGTAGCATGAATGTACGATGGCGTTGGGGGAGATGTCATCGAGAGGATGAAAACGAGGGGCAGTCGAGGGATCGTTAGACTGTAGACTACATCAGCGAACCTATCGACGAAAAGACGAGTACCGGATACCTGAAGATTTCAAAGAGGTCCTGCATGACCAGGGGGTCAAATTGTTCGAAATCGTGTAGAACGACGATCAAACGAGTGGTGTCACTTTCTGAGCCTAAAGATGCTTAGTACAGGGAAAGGACATTTCCAGTAGACTTGCCTCTTGATTCACGGATGGCATCGAACCATACATGAAGTAGGTTGATGTCGAGCGTGGACAAGGAGGTCGCAGGCTTCCGCTTGACTGAGTCTGGAAAAACGTCATTCGGCGTCCGGCTCACAAATACCACGTGCACATGCCTAGCTCCGCCTCGGTTTTGTTGATAAAACCAGTAATGAGCGTCTTAATTGCAGACGTGAGGTTCGGGCAGTCTTGGGGGAAAAGGTGGGTGACTATATGAGTCCCGTTGGTGTCGCCAAAGAGGCCATCTTGTCCCTCTGTTTCGAGGCGTGCTGAAACTTCGTCGAATATAGACGAAGACGTCCCAAAGACTGATATGATATTGAGTTAAGACGTACACGCACTCTTGGCATGCTTACCTGTGACTGGGATGACGGGCAATTCAGCGTACGGCAGACCTGGCAGCGTGTCTGCATAGGCCTTGTTGACCAGCTCTGCCACTCTGTCCACGATCGGGGCATGTAATGCTTGGATCAATTCCTGTTCCAATTAGTAAAATGACGTGTATGCTGCAGCAGGCATACCTGAACTCGTTGTAGGCATTTTGACCATGACATTTTGTACGCGGCCATACGCAGCTCGTAGCCATTGGGAAGCTCTTTGTCTGGAAAGAGAGAATAGTGCTCGACATGTTCTGCATCTGACATTACTGTGAGTGGAAACGGTGCAACGCTGTGGGGTGATCTTACCCGACGTCTGATACGGAATGTAAATGCTAGTCTGGTCGTCGTCCAGGGCCATCCGTGTGAGTGGTGGTCGACCAAAGTGGCACGCCTACCCTATATGGTGCGCGTCTTCGAACTCGACCAGTACGACTACGAATGTCTTCCCCGCCTCGAATCGACTTTCCGACGTCTGACATCGAGGATGTGGACATGGAACCTCAACAGCGGCTCTTCTTCCCGGGGAGCGACCCCGCGACACCGATGGCCAAGCGCGTCGCCAGCTTCACCCCGCTCGCGACGCCAAAAAACCGCAGGGGGGACATTCACTCGTCCCTCACGTCCACCACGCCCCGCCGCGTCGCACGACGAGCATACCACGACGACATGCTGAGCGAGTCGGATGCCACCCACCTCTCCATCCCGCCCTCGTCCATGCCCCACCTCTCTGCGCCTGCCCAGCCGACCGAGGAGCCCGACGAGATACGCGCGATATGGGGTACCACCGTCAACCTCGCAGAGACGATGAAGCTCTTCCGCGACTTTCTTCGCGGATTCAAACCCAAGTACCGTGCGCTGCACGATCGAGATCAACACATTCGTACCGCCCCGTTCGATTCCCCCGAGGAAGCCGAGACCGTCCTGTACGAGAGCCAACTGCGGATCATGCGTCAGACAGGGCAGACCGACCTGAATCTAGACATGGTCAACTTGCTCGCATATCCGCCTTGCAAAAAGCTGTTTGGACAGCTTCAAAAGTACCCTCAGGAAGTGATACCCGCGATGGACCAGGTGCTCAAGGATCTCATGTTGGAACTCGCCGACGAAGATCAGCAGGCTGGCGTCGAAGGCATGCAGGCGGAGCAGGGCGACGAAGAAATCGCAGATATCATGGGCAAAGTATACAAAGTGCGACCCTTTGCACTCAAGTCTGTCAACATGCGCGAACTCAATCCGAGTGGTCAGTCGGTGTCCTGGTTCTGTCTACGTGCTGATCCGAGGCGATGTCGCAGATACCGACAAGCTCATCTGCGTCAAGGGTCTCGTGATCCGTGCTACTCCCGTCATCCCAGATATGAAGGTCGCGTTCTTCCGCTGTCTCACGTGCTCTCATACTGTCCAGGTCGAAATTGACCGTGGCAAGATCGAAGAACCGGGGCGCTGTCCTCGCGACGTGTGCGCGTCTATTGGCACCATGTCGCTCATCCACAACCGTTGCGAATTTGCGGACAGACAGGTCATCAGGTTACAAGAGACTCCGGATGCAGTACCCGATGGTCAAACGCCGCATACAGTCTCGTTGAGTGTCTATGACGAGCTGGTCGACATGTCGAAACCTGGCGATCGCCTCTCTGTTACTGGCATATTTAGGAGTGTACCAGTTCGAGTGAATCCTCGCCAACGTACAATGAAAAGTCTCTTCAAGACGTATCTCGACGTCGTGCACATCCAAGTTGAAGATGCCATCGGTGGCGCGCAGATGCGAAAGATACGCAAGGCTGAACTTGAGGCGAAGCTGATCGAGCTTAGCAGACGGCACGACTTGTATGAGCTTTTGGCAAGATCACTTGCGCCGTCCATCTGGGAAATGGACGACGTGAAAAAGGGAATACTACTTCAGATGTTTGGGGGAACGAACAAGAGTATCGCAAGAGGAGGAGGAGGTGGTGGACCGAGATATCGTGGGGACATCAACGTCTTGCTCGTGGGCGACCCTGGTACCAGTAAATCTCAGATTTTACAGGTAACGTCTGTCTCTTCGTCTCGGTTCGTGGAACTCAGGTTTTTCTAGTATGTGCACAAAATTGCTCCTCGAGGCGTGTATACGTCTGGCAAGGGTTCGTCCGCTGTTGGTCTCACTGCATATGTTACTCGAGACCCGGACTCGAAGCAGCTTGTTTTGGAAAGGCGAGTATGTAGCCGTGTGCTTCCTTGTTTCGTAGCTTACGAGTCATTTAGCGGTGCTCTTGTTTTGAGCGATGGGGGTGTCTGCTGTATCGACGAGTTTGATAAAATGTCGGATGCCACTCGTAGTGTCCTCCATGAAGTGATGGTCAGTCTAGGAATTTGTGATTGGCGAGTCTACTGAGAATTACGCGAACAGGAGCAGCAAACTGTTTCGATAGCAAAAGCTGGCATCATCACTACGTTGAATGCGCGAACTTCTATTCTTGCTGCGGCCAATCCAGTCGAGTCAAAGTACAACGTTGACCTGCCGATCACTCGAAACATTGACCTTCCTCCGACGCTCATATCACGATTTGACCTCCTCTATCTCGTCTTGGACCGCGTTGACGAGACGTTGGATCGTAAGTTAGCTCAACATCTCGTTGGACTTTACTTGGAGGATGCTCCTGACACTGGAGGAAGCGACATCTTGGTTAGTTCCACGTTGAGCGTTTTCGTGTATATGAACCTGAAGCATATTTCAGCCCTTGGAAGAGCTTTCGGCATACGTCGAGTATGCTCGAACGCATATACACCCGGTCCTCAGCTCTGACGCCGGCGAGGAGCTGGTCACGTCGTACGTTGCCCTTCGGGCTATTGGGGCCAACGAACCTCGTGGAGCTGAGAAGCGTATCACTGCGACGACGCGTCAGCTGGAAAGTATGATCCGGTTATCTGAAGCACACGCGCGGATGCGGTTCGCTGCACAAGTGGAGCTCGAGGACGTGCGAGAAGCCTGTCGGCTGATGCGCGAGGCGATTCGGACGAGCGCGATGGACCCGCGGACGGGGAAGATCGACATGGGCTTGCTGAACACGGGAACTGGGGTCGGACAGAGGAGGTTGCGGGACGACATGCGGAAGGAGCTGCTGGCGATGTTGGATGGTGCTGGTGGGGTGAAGAGTCGGGGTGTACGGTGGGGAGATGCGATTCGACGGCTGGGGGAGCAGAGCAGTGTTCGGGTGGATGCGGTGGAGTTTGGAGAGGTGATGAAAGCGCTTGAGAACGAGGGTTTGGTTGCGGTCGTCGGAGAGCGGGACAGACGGATGATTCGAAAAGTGGAATGATGTTGTACTCTGTTTGTACTAAGAACATGATCTTGACTTCAGCGACTCGTCGGAGGGTCTTGCTCGCGCGTCTTCCACGTGGCTATATCAGGCAGCCACTCGCTCGCAGGTCTGATGATCAGATCGATAGCAGACCCACCTTCACTACCACAAGACAAACCCACCTGACCTTTGCGTTCGTCCCAATGCCATCGCTCACACCACCGCAAGCACCCCCGACCTGGACACACTCCCTCCCAGACATCGACAAACTGACCACAGACGCGCTCGCAAAGTACAAGCAGGCCGGCGACGACATCGCCCAGATCCCCGAGGACAAGCTCGGTTTCGACAACGTGAGCACACTCGTCCTGTTTCTCTTCACCGTCTGACCATGCTCACAGGTCTTTGTGAGTCGAATCGTTCCGCCATGTCTCGTCTTTCACCCTCTTACTGCCCTGATAGCTCGCGCTCGCCAACGCCGAGGCCGAGTTTGACATCACGCTCGAACCCCTCGGTTTCTACCAAAACGTATCGACAGACAAGACCCTCCGCGATGCTTCGACCAAATCCGAAGAACGCGTCCGCAAGTTTTCCAACCAGGAATCGATGCGCGAGGACGTGTACAGGGCCAAGGTCATCGCGGAGGCCAACCTCCGTCGCTCGGGCTGGGACGCGTTGAGCGCCGAGCAGAAGCGGCTCGTCGACAAGATGGTGCTCGACGGTAAGCGTGCCGGGTTGGCGCTCGAGAAAAAGGAAGACAAGGAGAAGCTCAAGGCGCTCAAGGACGAGCTGTCCGAGGTCTGCCTCAAGTTTTCGGTGAGTCGTTGCGTGCCCTGGTTGGATCCGTGTTGATGGACGACTGGGTAGCAAAACTTTAACGAGGAAAACGTACGTCGATCGTGCCTTCTTTTGGCAGGCTGTAATCCATTCGTGTTCTTTAGGGTCGCGTCGCTTTCACACGTGAAGAACTCGATGGCGTTCCAGAGGACGTGGTCTCGGGGTACACTCAGCGTACAGAGGGCGACAAGGCGCTGTACGAAGTCACCTTCCGGATGCCCGACATCTTCCCTCTCGTAAGTATCACCAGCTATGCAATACGAGCGCCCGATCTGACTGTATTGCCCGAAACAAGCTCAAATACGCCAATATCCCACAAACGCGTAAAACTGCCCAAGAAGCATACGAAAACAGACTGGCGAACAATGTCGAGTATCTGAACACCGCTCTTCGTTTACGCAGGCAGATTGCCGAGATTTTGCAGTACAATTCTTGGGCGGATTACATTACCGAGGTCAAGATGGTCAAGAGTGCAGCGAATGCGAGAAAGGTATTGTTCGATGCGCGTGTTTTTGCACACAGATCTCATTCGCTCTAGTTTTTGAATGATCTCAAGGAGCATCTCGATCCTCTAGCCGTTCAGGAGCGCGATATCCTTCTCGGGCTCAAAAAGAAAGAGCACGAGAAGCGTGGCTTGCCATTCGACAACAACTTTTACCTTTGGGATTACAGGCATGTCGTCGAGCTCTGTTCCTCCGCCCTTGTCTGATTTCGTCTGGCCAGATATTATGATCGCCTCTTCATAGAGCGCAACTTGAATCTCGATGATTCCCTTGTAAAGGAGTACTTCCCGGTGGCTGTCGTCGTCCCTGCCATTCTCGAAATATACCAGAATTTGCTCGGGGTCAAGTTTGTGGAGATCAAAGGCGATGAACGGGATGTATGGCACCCCGGTACGCCTTTGACAATGGCAAACGGAACAGACGACTGACGTCGTGAATCCAGAGGTTCAACAATTCGCAGTCTGGGAAAAGGACGCTAAAGACGAAACGGACTTTGTCGGGTACTGCTACCTCGATCTCTTCCCTCGCGGTACGGCGTCTCGACATCCTTGTTGACCGCGCTCACTCTTGAAACGTTCCAGAGGGCAAATACTCGCATGCGGCTGTATGGGGTCTTCTCCCTGGTTACGAGCTCGCCAACGGGAAGCGACACTACCCTTTGACTGCCATGGTAGCAAACCTCGCCAAACCTACACCAGAGCGCCCCGCGCTCATGCGACACGACGACGTGACGACGTTTTTCCACGAGATGGGACATGTCTTCCATGGGCTACTTAGTCGTACGAGATTTTCACGGTTCCACGGGACGGCGGTCGCACGCGATTTTGTCGAGGCGCCGTCGCAGATGTTGGAGAACTGGTTCGTGGTCCTCTCTGGTTTTGCAAACGTGCCTGATCGTGTTGGATTTCAGGTGTTGGGAGCCCGAAGTGTTGAAACGGATGTCGAGCCATTACAAGACGCAAGAAGCGCTGTCGGGCGAGCTGATCGCCAAGATCATCCAGAGGTCAGTCCTCTACGTGCATCGTTCTGAGCTGTTGTCTACACAAAATGTTTCCAGCCGCTACGTCAACGTTGGACTATTCTACCTTCGCCAGTTGTTCTTTGCCAACTTTGATCTGTCGGTACACGACAACAGTCTGAGCGTGAACACGGATTACACCAAGCTCTGGAACGACCTGAGGCAAAAGATCTCGCTCGTCCAAGGGGACGCGTACATGCCTGGGCAAGGAACATTCGGACACATCGTTGGTGGGTACGACGCTGGGTACTATGGGTGAGTTGCTTCACGCGCAGCCCTCCGTATCTCGACCTGTCGCAGGTACACCTACTCGCTCGTGTTTGCTGCCGACATGTATGCTGCGGTGTTCAAAAAGGCGCCGTTGGACCCTGCGCTCGGGAAACTGTACCGGGACAAGATTCTCTTCGTGGGCGGAAGCCGAGACGACATGGACTCGCTCAAGGTAATCGGACTCGGTCACGATCGTCAGCGCGCTCGAGTCGCTGATCTGATCTGTCTGTCTTTCGTAGGACTTTTTGGGACGCGAACCGAACCCCAAGGCGTTTATCGACGAGATCGAGCAGGATCGCAATGCGCGGGCGTCGAATCTGTGAAGGAGGGGCGAACGATGGGGGCGGTGTAAGATTTTTTTTTTTGTATACATTGCCATTTTCTTGAAAAAGTTCGGATTTATTTCTGTCATTCGTCGCTGATCCAGTGGGAGATCCATCAGGATGAGAACAAGGTATTCATTCAGTTGTCGACTGTCTCCGTTCCACGTCCCACGAGACACTCAGTTCCGAGCTTCAGCTTATCAGGCATGGCTACTAAATAAGGTCTGTGGATCTCTCAAGGGTAATGAACCGAAATCTATCTATTCCCCTATGTGCGCTGGATTGGATGAAAACTATAGCAGATTGAGATAGCAACCTACGCTAGGACCTCTGCCACCACCACCTGTTGCCTGGCATGTTATTAATCGATACCGCCGATAAATACCATATGCCTTTTTCTTCCTCCGTCTACGCCCGGTAACCTGCACGCTCAAGATGGGTATGAGTTAAGGAGCGCTTTGTTGACCTAGAGCGTTGGGAACGACACTGTTTCATTAACCTGGTTTGTCACGTGACAGGACGATGGGTTGACTCGTATACAAGCGAGAGACAACATCGCGGGGAGGACTTGAAGTCTGCGTACGCTTTAGTGCAGGCGGATGCAGTATAGTAGGCAACGTCCGAGGTAGCGATATTTTCTTTCTCGACAGGGAAGATTCTACACGCTTGACTTGCTGGCTCAGACTCGAAAAAGCTTTTCGAACGGCCTGGACGAGAATAGGTAGTGACGCTTTGTAAATGGAGAGGCTAGGTACCACGAGATAAGTCCAGTCTAGACTCAGATGTTAGATGAATGAAGCGACGAGAAGTCGATGGTGACCTTGTCGGACGAACCACTCGTTCTCTGGTAAAGGGCGGGAGACTATAACCTGGGCAGAACGAGACCGTTGCTCGTGATCATCACTCGCGCGTATTGATGCTTGTATGACGTCTGCGTCACGAGCGACGACGAGGTCCACGGCAGCGATCACCTTGGTGCGAAGCTTCCTACGGACGAAAGACGACTTGCTCGTCGCCTTCTTGGACATGTGAAAGAGCAAACCGACGTTGCGCCTGCCACTCTTTTCGAACGCAGCGATGCGCGCGTCGGCGAGCTGCCGGGCAGCGACGAACTTGACGTGTCGTTTCATGTCGTCCCAGGCCTTCCAGCTTCTGTGGCCTTCCTTTTCATAAAAGGTGTGCCATGTTTTGCGCTCCCCGGGGTTCGTGGTGTTCCATTCCCGGACGTCGTTCAGCTCGAGGTTTGTCCACCATTTCCGGTGTCGTTTTGCAGTGTTTGTACGTGCGCGTACGAGGCCGGTGGCGAGCAGGGGGTTGATCGGGGTGTACTCGACAGGTTCCTGTAATATGGCGTTGGGAAAAGCGCGGATGGTGAACTGGGAGCAGACGAAGGAGGGCAGACTGCGATGGGAGAGGAAGGCTGTGGGGTGGAGGGGGTCGATGAAGTGAGCGCGGTCGAGGAAGTGCGGGTTGGCGTGGCCAGGCGCAGTGAATCGTACCTGCGGAGAAAAGTGAGCTTGGCGCGAGGAGGCGGAGAACGACAGACGTTGACGGAGCGTCCTCGGCCGAGTTGAGACAATCGAAGCATGGTGACGATTTAGAATGCCGGACAGTCGCGCCAATGTTGCGAAGTAGGCGCATCAGTAATTTTACAACTGTCTTTAGTCGTCTTATCCGGTGCTTGCCGCGTCTAACGCAGCTTATGTCTTAGCGTTAGCAACGTTAGCACAATACATAAGCCGCGTTAGACGCGGCAAGCACCGGATAAGACGGATGCCGCCTACGGATTCGCACCGAATGGTTGCCTTCTATGGAAGTCGGCGATGATCGATGATAGGACTCCTCGACATGGTAGTACAGCTTTGATACCCCTGAGTCACCTAGGGATTAGGACTTCGGGAACCAAATGTCATAGCACACTATTAACTTCTTCTTCCATGCCCTCCTCGTCCTCGGAAAAGTTGTTCACCCAAACCTGCAGCATCATTTCCATCCTCTGCAACGTACGTCCGGTTCTTCACCCAAGAAGAGTCTGCCGAGCTCCTGTATCATGTTCCGTTTCTAAATCTTGAAGGGGATTTTCAGTGCCGGAGCCGATATATGAAAATATCAATATCTTTTGATCGGAGGTCTTGAAGTAGGTTGGCAACGTCTTGACACCTGAATGAGATCCGGTTTTTGTCATGGCAAGGTTTGACTGGGCAGCGACATCACCGGGTGGCCCAGCGGGCAAAGACAGTGTTTGTTCGAATTCTTCGGTGGAACACTCAAGCCTGTCTCAGCGGGGAAAGCAAGTGGTGAGCTCGTCCTTCGTTCGTCTGAACTGGATAGCTGAAATACTCGCTCAGCGAGTGTACGAGCTGCCCGTCGACTTCGTATGATTCAGGAACACCGCAGAACCGCATGGTGAGACTCGGAAGTATACGTTGCCATTTTCTTGAAAATTTAGATTTTTTAAATCCTTTTTCTGTGGTTCGTCGCTGATCCAATGGGAAATCTATCAGAATGAGAACAAGGTATTTATTCAGTTGTCGATGGCGACTGTCTCTACTTGGTCTTGTTCCACGTCCCACCCAAGCTTCTAGCTCATCAATCGTCAGGCGATCTGCAGGCGATGAAACCCTGTCACGGCATGGGTGTCATATGAAATAGCCGGGGTTACCTATACCTAAAACGCTCATTACTATACCTTCTCGGGTTCTGGGTTGCGCCCACCTGAGCATCACCACTTTTTTTCCCCCTCGTTTATTGTCCTCTAATTAACATGCCTCTCTTAGGATGTGGTACAAGTCCAGTTCTGTAGACTGGAAAATCCCACTATATGGGTCATGAACAAGGATATTAATCCATGCATTTGCAGTTTCACGCAGCCACAGAACGTAAGTGATGTACTGATCCTGTGATCTGTTATATGTACGCCTATGTACACGGCTCCACGGGCGGCTGGCGGGAGACGTTAGGTGAGTAGTTCAACGTTTTCCTCACCATGTGGTCTTTTTGACATCAACATCTGCAAACCGTCTGAAATGAAACATGCGATAAGCTGAAAGTTGTCAGTTTATGTGAATTACGTTCCGCAGGAAAACCTTTGATTGGTGGATCGCTCGAAATCATGTCCAAGTGAGGCATATTTCGCACTAACGGGATTCTAAACTACGCTAGTCTTTTTATATTTCTCTGCGCAGAGGTCTCACCAATTTTTCAGGCATCTGATGAAGAATAACAATAAATTTTATCTGTCATGAAGCAGAGCGCTGATGGCCGTCTCGCTCTTTGTCCAAGGCATACCTATCAGTACATATCGGCCATTAGCGTATTTAAATTCCAGGATGGTCTCTCGCCACCTTAGGCTCCCCATACATCGCGATCCACAACTCCTTCGTCCTTATGATGGTCTCCAAATTCTGTCTTCTCATCAATATTTTACTCGCCTCTGCGGCTCTGGCTGCTCCTTCCTCTAGGCTTAAAGCTCCTCATGATGCGCGAGCGTGTTCACGTTTAATCTTAGCTACAGTCCAGGGATGTCGGTTTGGTATCGAATTTAAATTTATCGCGGCGCCTTTGTAAAATTTCGTCCTGATATTTCGATTTGAACAGGTAGAGAACCGATCATCTCACATCTATGAGTTATGGGCGGGCATGATCGGTATGGCGGGTATGGCGGATATGGCGGGTATGGCGGGTATGGCGGGGATGGCGGGGATGGGGGGGGTGGGGGGGGAGGGGGGGGGGGGGGGGTGGATCTGCCATTTTGAAT
>JBBPMJ010000321.1:0-36724 GCA_038090255.1 Austroboletus niveus
CACCTGCGTCGGAATCCGTGTGATTACAAACTATCCGGTATCCTGATCCATGTTTAGAGGCTGCGAACAGGGTCAGGTTTGAGTAAGCCAGCATGTTGAAGGCCATGAAAATAAGCGACAAAATGAAGAGTGGTACGTAGCTGAGATCCTCGACTGGGGGTAGGTTCGTTCCTGTGAATCGTCGTCAGGATCGAAAGACACACAAAAGGAGATGGGGGCAACGGCGACGGGATCGTTGTGGAATGCAACATCGCAGCAGGCAGTGCGGTCTCTCACCGCGCCAGCACCAGAAGTGCAAAAAGGGCGTGGGAAACGAGAGGCCATCTTCGGCGCTTCTTTTCTACTTTGCTTCGATCTTACAGTACTCTTGACTTCATATGTGCAGCAATTAGCCGCCAGGTCCTTATTTCTGACCTTCAAATCGTAAGAACACCCCATCATTCCTAACGCGACTTTCAAATTCCTAACGCAGGTTCATCATATTTCTAACGCGATTTTGAATTCCTGATGCCAGACCAACAACTTTTAACGCTAAGTTAGTTATTTTTAATGCGAAGCCTAGCGCTAAAAAATATTGTCCGCTCCTGCCCCTCATATGGAGCACTAAAAAGCTCGTTGTGACAGAATCAAAGTAATCGACTGATCGGACTCGCCAGAAAGTTAACTCGACTCTCGACTCTCGAGGCTATGACTAACAACTTGAAGCTGGCGTGAAACTCATCACGTGAATGCAATATTGTAAGTTCTTCGGCGTAGCACGAATCCCTTGGAAAAACTATGACGAGTCGTTAATTGTCTAGTCACCTATCGGAGTGGTTCCGATCAAAGCTCGGACTGCCAGCGTCATCGTCAAGTAATCACGATTTGATCACTGTGATTTCGAATAATTTGCTTACAGAGACGATACGACGACGCACAAAAATAGATGGCATCCATGTCATCGCATGCGCAGTGGACTATTTAATACGTTCGGATGTCCATAACTCTTATTTTTTCTAGCGCTTTACACTCCACACTGTAAACGATGGTCTACCCTACTCGCAAGATCGGTGATAATTCAGTTTCTGCCATTGGTTTTGGTGCCATGGGCATCTCTGCTTTCTATGGGGGCACCGAGCCAGATGAAGAGAGGCTCAAGGTTCGTATCGATTGCAGGAGGCGTTTTTATTAACAATCTTACTGGTCATTCTTACATAGGTCCTCGATGCTGCTTTCGAGAATGGTTGCACATTCTGGGACACTGCCAATATCTATGGTGATAGCGAAGAACTAATTGGAAAATGGCGAGCAATTGTGACGCCCACGGTTTTCCAACATTTCAAGCTAATCTTTTCTTCAGGTTCAAAAAGAGTGGTAAACGAGACCAGATCTTCCTTGCTACCAAGTTCGGGATCGTCTACGACCTTCCTACAAAGCACGGAGTTGACGGATCAGCTGAAAACGTACAGATATCCTTTGATCGATCTCTTCAGCGTTTGGGGGTAGACTATGTGGATCTTTATTATCTTCACCGGTGAGTGGTTTTCCGCCTGGGGAATTGGGGTCCGTGAGCTAATCACTGTGATTTAGTCCCGACCCAGAGGTTCCCATCGAAGTGCGTGACAGTGTGTAGCGAATGGTAAAGTCTTGCTGATGTTTTTTTTCTGCTTTTTTCTATAGGTGACTGTTGGCGCCATGTCCAAATTGGTCGAGTGCGTAATGATGTCCAGAAATGTTCGTATCCTCGGCCCCTAATATCCATGCAGGCAAGGAAAGGTCAAATACCTTGGCCTCTCTGAATGTAGTGCAGAAACCTTGCGCCGTGCAAATGCCACCCACTCTATTTCTGCGGTTCAACTCGAGTATTCATCTTTCGAGCTTGACCTTGAGAAAAACGATGTATTGAAGACTGCAAGAAAGTTGAACATCAAAATAACCGCTTACTCGCCACTTGGAAGAGGTTTGTTAACTGGTAGATATGTGAGTACCCCAACACTTGGTGCCACTCTTTGAGCCCATTGTGTTTATCAAAATTGCTTTACAGAAATCTCCCGATGATTTTGAAGAGGGCGACTTTAGGCGGAACGTTGCAAGGTGAGTTCCACAGTGGAGCCAGCCAGACGTTTATTCAGCGAAACATGCAGATACTCGAGGGAAAACTTTCCCAAAATACTGAAGCTGTCAGGTAAGCTTCAAAACGTCGGAAAAGAGTACAATGCGACGTCGGGGCAAGTAGCACTCGCATGGCTTCTTGCTCAAGGGGACGACATCATTCCGATTCCTGGAACTAAGAAAATCAAGGTATGTATAGAAAATTTTTGTCGTGCATCTTAAATCAAGACATGCATGAACAGTACCTCCTCGAGAATTTGACAGCTGCTTATGTCAATCTTTCCCCGGAGGCAGTCGAGGAAGTGCGGGCAACTAATGAAGAGGCGGTATGGGATGGCAACCGGTACCCTACCCACTCGATGCATTTGTTGTATGGTGATACACCGGCCTACGAGAAGGCCTGAGGCAGGAGGACACGAGTAGAACAACATTTGCAATTTGTTTTTGTATTTCTATGTAGTCGATTTGTAGAATACAGAAAAGATGCGCACAGATCCCATCCGTGTGGCATACAACTATTTCTACTTTATAGGGAAATGGCTTCTTGAAATATTTTATGGAAGGAGAGGGGAAGTGATCCTATACATGACTTCCGACTAAGCGCCCATGTACATATTCTGCGATTCTTGATGTGTGCTCGAGGAATTTCACTGCATGGATGAATAGACTAGGTGGTTACATAATCACCAGTGATTCGCTCTCAGCCCTATCAACTTTTCAACGACATCATCCGGCTCTTCCAGATTGATCTCCAATCCCTCGAACTTGCCGTATACAAACTTCTTGCAAGGCATGATCCCAGTTCCACCCTATTTTGTATCAACATTGTCTCCGTGCGCTCTGTCTGACGGGGTTGTGTCAGGCCCACGTCTCATGAACACGAGGTATGCGCCCCTCTTAACGTCCGCTCACGCGCGCTCAACAATTTTACATTTGTGCATCCTCCCACGATGACACGTACGTGTTTCCCGCCACGATGGTGACGTCAAGACACTTGCACACGAGGTCTACACCCTCCAAGTCTACAAAATTCGTCGTGCCATCTCCCCCCAAGGATTATACTCCCCTTCTCTCCTGTCGTCCCAATCGGTCTTCCATTTCTTCACCATCCCGTGGGTGAGCACTGCTTGACTAACAATGTACACCACGCAATGATAATACTGGGTCGATTGAGAGTCTCTGCCCTCTGGTATCAGTTTATTAATTTCGTTTCATGTAACTACACTTATATGCTAACTGTATATGTGTCTGTTCCGAGTCTTTCAATGTCCGAGACTAAGTTTGGGATTACAGCCGATCCCAGTGCTTGCTGAGCGCTGAGTGCTGAATAGCAGTTTCTAATCCACTGAGAGTGATTAGAAAAACTCTAACTGAAATTCAAAGCCATGAGACGTGACTTTCATGTAGTAGATTGATGAACGTAAGAGTGGATCGATGCCGGTTCAATTTTTTCGGCTGCATAAATCCGAACACGCAATGAATCTGTCGCTGATTCAGCGATTCTACTATTTTCAGTGTGATACGGCCGGCATGACTATCATCTGAATCATGACATCCTCTTCAAAAAGCATCATTTCCAACTTCAAGTAAAGGTAACGTTGTGTGCCCGTGGCATCCACATACTTAAACGGGGTTGGACCCACGTTCGTGATATCATCAAAATGCTGTGTCTGCCACTGGGAATAAAGATGCGGCTGGCTGCTACGCAACCATGAACTCGGATCTTTGACAAGGTGAGCCTAACTCTTTTATGTATCTAAAACAATAAGCAAACTCTTCGAGTTTAGTGCATGAATACTTGGAATATTGTGACCGGCACAGGTGAATGTGATGGAAACAGTCATCAAGCAATGTTCCGGCGTCGAAGTGTATACTTAAAACCACCCAAAGTTTGCCACTTTGCTCTCCCTTTCAAATCTTTCCCGACGGCGGTAAATCAGAATGTCTGATGGCAACTCTCAACCCACGTATGCACCCTGGCAGTTTAACGAATACACCATCGCTTTTGAGGGCAACTCGGTGGGATGTATCCTTTATGGTACTTAGACATTCCTGATCCAATTCGCTTTCCCACTGAGACTGAACTGACAGGTGTCTATATCGTCATTGCAGGGACGAATCTGTACCTACTCCGAAGAAAGACTAGGAAATACAACATTCTTTCGTGGTACTCCATCATCCAGCTGGTGCTTTCCACGCTGTATTTCGCAATATCACTGTACAGTGCACCATCACAAAGCTTGGGTATTTTCAATATCTCTGGATCCTCGGGCCCCGATGCGTTGTCACCATGGCCTAGTGTCGTCGTAGACGTCGTTTTCGTTGTGAATACTTGGCTTTCTGACGCATTTCTCGTGAGTCTTCCACCTCTTCCCATTGGTGCCCGGACTGACCTCAAATCCAGATATATCGATGCTACGTCGTCTGCCTGGGGAACAAGCATGCGCTGGTATTTCCTGTGTTGTTGTATATCGCCACTGTGGGCTCTTCATTAGCCATGCTCGTCACAAGTTCCATGCCCGGAGCATTGTATAGTACCCATGCAGTCCAAATCACTGGGATTTGCTACTGGTCGTGCTCTGCCGCGTTGAACGTCTGTGCGTCTTTCCTCATATCTGTACGACTCTGGATGTATCGTCAGGCAATCTCCATGGCTGCCGGATCGCAACAGGGGACATTTTACATCAGTTATATGGCGTTGACGCTCGAGAGCGCCTTGTTGTATACCGTATTTGTGATCGTCGCGCTGGTTGTGTTTGCGATGAACAGTCCGCTTGAGAACGTGTTCTTCCCGGTTTTGGGCACGATTCAGGTGCGTCTCTTGTGACTATTTTCTGTGAAGGTTGTGCTTACGCTCGTTTGGCATTGATGACAGGCGATCGCGCCTTCATTAATCATTTATCGTATCATCCGCGGCATCTCGTTCGAGACAGACGACTTTGGGAACACGGAAGCCAGTACTATAGGGTTTGCATCGTCCGACCGAACGCAAGTTAGTGTTAACTCCAATGTTAACTCCCCCGGGGTTCGTCAAGACATATTGAATGTCTCAGGCACGCGTCCAGCCCCCTTGAGCGAAAGCACCAAATTGTTCCAGCAAGAATTGCCCATTCACGAAATCAAGATTCAGACTTAAGCGCGGACGACATTATTTAAAACGTTTTCGATAACATAACATATTTATGGACAGACTACGGCGGAAATGACATGGTCCGGTGTAATGCATAGTTTGCTTTGAATACTTCGTAGACTTTATCCCAATCTCGGCACTCGTACATCAACCCAATCCCATCTGTTGCCAACTTGCCAGACGACTGCACTTGATTCGTAGGGTTCAACCGCGTATTGGCGGCGCAGAGAACCATTTGCCGGACGTAGTTGAAACAGTGGTGGACGTGACCCCGAGCTTGGGGATGATCGGGGGGTTCGACGATCGCCTTGCGGATACGATCGAGACAATGCAAAGTGTGGAACATAGCGATGGCATACGGCCGTGAGTCTGGGCCCATGACCATGAGCCCGTTCTTGCCTTCTGGGACGAGCGACGCCCATTCAAGTTCAGCAAGAGTGCCGTTGACAGGGTAGTGTACGGTTTCCTCGGTGAAAAGGGTGCGCCTGCCCAAATTGACGTCAAGCTCGAGAATCTCGAGTTCGGGGTAGTCTTTGATGCGGACTGTAGTAGGAGTTAGTTCCATGTGTAAAGAATATTTTTCTTGACAGCAAACGCACTTCGACGTGGTTCGGTGATGGAGGGGGATGGAGAGGGGAAGCCCTTGAGCATAAACGTGAGGTTGAACAAGCCAAGGAATAGGACTCCCAGCTTTACAAACGTGAGCGCTGTTAGAGGAGATAACTCGAACATATGTGAATACAACGAAATTGTACCATGTAGAGAAATGCTTACCATTGGTTGGCCATATACCACAGTCGTGCGAGTGATGCAAGTGTAACTCAGCGTCTCTGTATAAGACAGTACAGCTTCAGGTCACGGAACTTCTGTGAGATGGAAAAGGGCTAATGCGACATCAAGTGCACTGCCTCAGTTGTCTTTGGGCCACGCATTCTCTCACACTGGTTTTATCGTCTGACACAGATGGCACTGGCGAATCTTGGAAGGTGGCATGCATTTTCCATACCGCTTCAGCTGCGGGTCCGTCTCCTTAAGTCTTTAAAATTATTTTATTGATATTGATATTCAAGGTTTTGTCCTAACAGATAGGGCAAAAAATACTCCCGGTAGAGTTGTAAGTATTCACAAGAGTGAATATTCGATTGGGCGGAATGTGGTTCCGCAGAACATGAATGTAAGTATCCACCATTACCATATAGTCCTCGACGTATATAAATTCGAGTGGATACTTAGGCGACACTACCGTAACAGCTGCATTCTGGCACCAGCCGTCCGCCACACAAAACACGGGCATGTAGCGATGAGAAGAAAAGGGAAACCACAAAAGAATAGGCACGTCATTCCTGCATTACTTCCACGATGAATTTATTACTGAGGGTGACCAACGCATTACTCTGTCCAGATCAAGCCGACACTGTGGCTCTAACCGAAATTTCACGCCTTCCAAGTCCAAGATCCGATCAAATCTATCTTCCCACCAGGTGTCCTGCGGCACCTGCCACCTGAAGCAGTGTTATGTGACTCTACTTGCGAAGCGATTTTTTGGCTCCCAGGTATTGGTACCCAATCATACAACCACCGTGTCCATTGTGAATCCGGCTACTGCACATGGGAGACGAGCCGTTATTGCCATTGAGGGTCGAACAATCACGACTCGACTTCAGGAACTCACCACATAGCTCCTTTCCTCTGTGATTTACGATATTGCCAACCATGACCGGTTCACCATGGTTCATTAGACGGTGATCGGATAAAATTCCTTTCTGTACGCTGTGTCTTTCCCCATGATTGATTCATGAAACTAAAGTAGGATCATATTTTATGGCCCCGGGTTCGCGTCTAACGATTCAGTCTACCTCATGGTGCTCATGGACGCATGATTGGCATAAATGGCATGTAACCTTCAACCGAGTTCTGTTCCCTAAAACGTCGGTTGCCAATCTCGTCAGAAAGCAGAATGCGCGACCAAAGATTTGAATTTAGACCCACAGACTTTACTAAGTGACCCCGTGCATGAGCGCTGAACATGACTAAGGTCCTGTTCGGTATCCTCAGTATCTTCAGATATAACTGTAGCCGAGTTACCAACTCTAGTTACCTCGGTTATGACTAGTCCCCGTGCTGTGCAAGCCACAACTCAGACTGATCTCTGTCTGAAACTCAGTTCTCGGCCCGTCAATCGTCGGAGACAGAATAATTCAACTTCCGCATCAGCATGCAAGTATGCCCTCTACCACCATGCATACGATCACAATTGCCGAGAACTGAGTTTCAGACGGAGATCAGTCTGAGTTGTGGCTTGCACAGCATGGGGACTAGTCATAACCGAGGTAACTAGAGTTGGTAATCGGCTACAGTTATATCTGAAGATACTGAATACCGAACAGGACCTTAGTCAGAACCCCGCTTAGTGATCTTCGTGCTGCGTCCGGTTGTCGGTTCAAACGTTTACATGATCGAGCTGGGCGTCATCGATCTGCTATGGCTGCGCTCGGAGTTTAAGAATCGGATATTTTGTTTTCCGAACAGTGACCCGGCTTCGGAGCTCAGCGCTCAAGAGCAACTCCCTGCAAGCAATCCTTGCACACGCGGATATGTTGTGCCCGCATGCGTCCTGCCAATCGGAAACACGACATATCACGCCAACAACTCGAATAACTACCCCTATGGTACCGCTGTGATTATCACACACAGGATGCAACAGTGCCCAGTCGAATAAAGGTCACATATACACGTCAATTGCATTGCCACTCACCATCGCCTCACATCAGAGTTGGAGCTATGCACGTCTTCAATCGGACTAGAGCGCAGAAACGGTAATTTCTTTACTTAACTCTTTACAGGCAGCCGGGTGCAAGCTTGCATCGCCAATTGCCACAGATCTACTCACAACGGGGATTGATAGCCACTCACGAATTTAAAGCGGATGTACTGCCACATTTTAGATGTCCATCAATGAGATCCGCTCACCAATAGACCATATTGCGTTCACATATCCAAGCAAGCAGCATGATACATTGATAGAAGTAGGTGTTGTTCATATCAATTCCAAGGCAAGGTATCCAAGCACCTCATTCAAACTGTGTTCGCAAATGAATGGACGAGGCGGTGGGGCAGATCAATCACCTAGGCTTGAATGCCAATTCGGAACAACGAACTGATAAGCATGGAGCTTACTTATCGATCCGTAGCAACTCGTATCTGTTATTCGAACCCGACTACAGAACAGCCCTGACGATTGTATCCATCACAGTTACCATCTACTTCTGTAATTCTGTGTTAGTAGCAGGCAAAAAGATAACATGTTCGCCATAATGACCCTTCTTCGACGCAATCAAGTTGGTCGAGACACCGTCAATGTAACCATAATTGTCTAGCATAATCCATGAAAATAAACAACCCTCATTGGACGTGGGAACGACCAATCTGCCGTAGCAAGACGATTAATAGATGAGCTCACCGAAACGATAATGAAATTAGAACGCTAACCGATATTCATTTTCAGCCGTCGCCCAAAGTGGTAGGCGTGTCAATGCCTGAGAGTCGTCGCCTTGCATGACTCGTAGGACATCTGTGCCGTTGACAGTGTACTTGTTCACATACAACGACCCATGGTTGATCTCCACTGTGAGGGATATCAATCCATCTGTTGAACGCCATGCGCCAACCAGGTTTTTGCGCGTTACGTCTTCTAACACACGGTCGAATGCGGCCTGTACGTAGCTCGTGATGAGTTTTGTGAGTTGAATGGACTCCGACGTTTGTCCCGATTGAAGAACGATGATGCCGTACGAATTGACAGGGTTTACTGTGAAAGTTGTGTGGTGGCCTGCGAGTTCTCCGACTGTGGCCAGGTCAAAATGTTGTTATGAAAAAACCTATTTGCTCACCTTTTTGATACATTTTTTGCTTTCTGCCGTAAGAGTCTTTCGAAGAATAGATTTCCCATAATGCTCCTACATCAGAATAATCATCAAACCAGCTGTGCATTGGGCGCATCCATTCCTGGATCGTGAATGGCGACAGGATACTTTCCGGTCGCCGGGGGTTTATCAGTACTTGCATAAGCTTGGTGAGATCCGAAAGTGATCCCATCTGCCCACCAGCTGGGTTCATAGCATCCTCGAAATCTTGGTCCTAATATGACTTAGTATCGCAGGGGAGACAGTCAAGTGAACACCCACGATCTCCCAAGAATTTAGTGAAGAGACAACAACATTGTGTTTGTTCTCCTCCGTCGCCAGAAAAGAGGTGTCATTGAATCCCAAAGGTCCAAAGATATCTTGCTGAACTAATTCAGCATGAGTCGATGGCGCAGACGGACCGTTCGCAGCTGCATTTGCAGCGACATTGGCGATACCCAATAGCGAGAAGCCAGTGTTTGAGTACACGGGATAAGTATATGGTGATGCTACAGGGTGGCTTTGCGCGACAGCATCAAACACTTGTTGAGGGGAAGGAAACTTGTGACCATTGTACTCTGGGGGGCCCCCTCCGAACAGCGATTCTGGCCAATGTCCCTGTGCGTTTCCTGGAGGCAAGTCTCTTCCAATGCCTGACATATGGCTCATCAAATTACGGAATGTGATCGGTGCATAGAATTCGTTATATTGAAACTCAGGACACACAGATGAGATGGGATCATCCCTATGGAAGAGAGTCAGAGAAAATTCCTCGAAAGTGTGATCTCCTTACAGCTTCAATACTCCACGATCCCGAAGAATGAGAGTCTCGAGCGAAGTGAATAATTTTGAGATAGACGCGAGCCTGTAGATAGAGTGCCTATCGACCGTCATATCTTCGGTTTCGTTGGCTCGGCGCTTTCCCCAAAAGCCCTCGTAGAGCGAACCCTCGGACCCAACGACAGCCACGCTAAGACTGTCGATTCCTCCTTGATTGAAGCGGCGTTGTAGAGTAGACTCCAGCCGGCTGAATGCCTTCTTTAGGTGAACTTCTGCTCCAGAGGGAGCGTTTGCTGCCAGGAATGACGGAAGCGGAGCCTGGCATTCATGGAATTTATACGACTGATGATTCATATAAGTCATGGTCGAGGGAACCACGAATTGTAAGAGGACTGCAAAGCAAACTACATTGAAGAGGAGGCTCCATCGTAACCAGTGAGCAGTGGATGACTGGACAGTTTTCTGCGGAAGAGTGTTCTTCATTGTGGTCCAAATGAAAGTGCGAGCCCATGATGGATACCTTTAGTGGCAGTCCGTGTGACGTTTTGCTTATCAACGCCACATGCGAATTACGGTTGACGCGAACTAGTGGTAATTTGGGAAGCCCCAGAAGCGTGATTCTGCTAGTATAATATAGCCCGAGCGGAGGACATAAATTAGCAGTCAAGGTTCTACGGACCAAGTGAGCAAAACTGTAGGTGGTCCCTTGGTTGGTTCGCCTGCCTGTCATTCGATCAATGTAATTAATTCGAATGTTTATTATATTCCAAGAGAAAAATACGTTCTGCTCTATATACATTGCTCCGCATTCTTCGAGGCCTCATTGTATACTTCAACCCAATCCCTACACAAGTGCGGCTGCATTAGGTCAACGGCTAGATTCGCATCTAGCACTGGTTCTAGGGTGACGTCTGCTCGACAGAGTGCCATCATCCGTAAATAATTTAGACAATGTTGCACATGCTCTGCTTGCGCCTCGTACGTCCGATTGGCGGTCTCCTCCAGAGCAAGTCGAAGTCGACCAAGACAGTGCAGTTCATGGTACATCGTCAAAGCAAATGGACGACGTTCTGGACCGAAACAAACCCAGCCTTTCCCGGGAGCTGGGAATTGCGATTCCCACTGTTCTTGTGCATCGTCTCCATTGATGGGGTAGTGCGTGGTATCGTCTGGTATCATAATCGCATCTCCAACTTCCATCGGGTAGTATGTGGGGTAGTCGTCTCCTATCCAACCTGGGTGTTGGTGAGCTTTATGAATTGAGTTAAGAACCATAGACGCAGACTAACTGTAGTGCTTGTTAGACCTGCGGTCCCCCTTGATACCTCCCATGTTTTCAGGTTTTCTTACAATAGATGCACTCCATACTGCAAGCAGAATGGCAAGGATCGACCACAGAGCAAGCTCCCATGACAAAGATGCAGGCTTTCTTGGTGTCCCCATGGGATGTTCTGATGAGCCGGTATGGTATAGCGCTCATGTGTGACATTCCCTTGTTTTGATCGGTTCTCGGTGATATATAGGCCGCAAGTCAGGTACCCGAGGGGGCTGTGATTTGGACCCTCTCGCCGCACTTCGCACGGATACAGCAACACATTTAGCCTTTTCCGACAAACAAAATACATGATTGCATTTTTCCTTCTTGGTATATCGTTGTCGAGCACTCCCAATGTTTCTTACGATCCCATTTTCTCTGAAGACTGCCACGCATTCTTACGATTCTGTCCCAGTCTCGGACGAGGAAACATTGCTAGCCTCACCGGATAACAAAGAAATTCTTCCCTATCCCAAGCGCGCTCTTTTCTTCGACCCTTCATTTTGGCTGACCGCATTCGCTGCTCTATCCATCGCATTCACCATCCGGAACCTCCTTGTTATCCGATTTTACATCAAAGAATCATGCTTAAGCTATGTGGAGGCTTCCGTCGGTAGTCCTTACAATGGGCTGGAAAAGCTTATACGGAACGAGTCTTCACCATCATGGCCGCTTACATCCATCCATTATCCCGATTTTATTGGAGCAGCAGAGGGCTCGTATATTCGCCAAACACTGAGCAATGGTTCGATCGCGCGATTGGGCTCGGAGGTATATACATTCATTAGACCAAATAGTGCGATGGCTTACTTGCACCCTACAGCGTACGATCGTTATACAGCATCGTGTTCGCGATTATGGCCTTGAACGCTGCGCTGTTAAACTGCAGCTTCCACTCTTTCCTGAGCAATGGGAACACACTACAGGAGATGATCTACAGCTCACTCTGTGGCGTATAGACAGTTGGGACAGCAAGGCAGTCCTCGCCTCGTCTGCTCTTCCGACGTCGCTGCCCTCTGGGAAAGAGCATCTTGGGAACATCGCCCTCAAGGGCAAGCACTTTGAGCAATCTTCTTTTTTTAATTGCAATGCGGGATCTATTCTGACCCTGGAGATCGCCCTGGCCTGTACGACTGATCCCTGCGGCATGGAAATCCTCCTCGCACGGTCGCAGCATCAAGGTACTCGCCTCGTGTTGATGAACGTAAACCTGATCATGATTTCTGATAATGCTACAGGATTCTGGGTGGTTCAAAGCGAAGAGAAGCCTGCGCCCATATCAAATACCCCGTCACTATAACCTTCAAGTCCTGATAGGCTTACGTTTGATGTGCCTGAGCAGTAACCTCGGATCATGGACGAAGCGTCGCAGGTGGTGTGCTGACATATGGACTTCTTTTTTCCGGAACTGTTTTACACAAACTAGAATTATTGCACCGTTAAAGGACGAAAGGGTCAAGCGTACTTTGTATGTTACTTATCTCGAGATAAATTATTACATAGTTGTAAGGGGCTTTCGAAACGATACTTGTTCCCCGTTCGAACGCCACCACGTTCTGCTAGCCTTGATATGTCACTTCCCAGGGTGTCGGTGGACTTAACCAAGCCGCCATGAGAAAGTACATCAACATTTTTTTATCTCCGGGTTCTGGTGGTTACCAGTCGTGAGGTTAGTTGGACATTAAAGTTGCGGTCATGTAAATTCAGACTCGAAACGGCCGCCGAAGTCCTGTACTTATAATTAAATATCAGATCGGAGACTCATCATTCGCACGAAGGTGATCCGATAGAGCGCGGGGATGACCTATGTACGAAAACAGAAAAAAGAAGCTAGTCTAACGACGACTCATCATTGAGTTCTTCTCAAAGGGATCTGGTCTCTGATAGCGCTCACAGGCATCATTTACGTTAAGTAACTCGGCCCCAGTCAATGTCGGGAGTTGACCATTGAACGTGACCTCAGTCATCTCATCCTTGGACAGCATTGCGGGCTGGCGCCACTTGACCTCCGAGTTGGGGCAGAGCCGTCGAGCTGCCACCGAAGGTTGAGGCTATGTGTTGTCTTGCCGCTGTATGTATCAGGCATCACGGAATGCCAAGTTGTACGTAAGTAAGAATAGCCGCGACCCTGACAGCATGCTCTGAGAGCCACTGGAAGTGGCGCGAGTTGGCGGTGTGATCCAAATTGCGCCCACGGACCGTTCCTGTCAAGCTGTCACAGTCGGAGCAGAATAATAAAAGCCCTACAGCAAGCCGTCAAATTCGCCCATATTAAAGTGCGAGGAAGTACGCAAAACCTCCATCAAGTCTCAGAAAGTCCCATCCCTCCTTATCCTCTCGGGGAACCTTGTAGTCATGTATTCAAAGTTCTTCGCCTCCATGTTGGTCGTCCTTTTAGCTTGGATGACTTTGGCGCAGGGTGCCGGTAAGTCAGATACTGTGAGTTTCATACTAATGCTCACTGCATATCACAGTGATCAAAGTCGCGAGAGCTCCGGTCTCCGGTCTCGCTGATGTAGTTTCTGAGAGAGCAGGTGCAATAATCCGTAAAGGAACCAGGTGTTTAATTTACTCACATACGTCTTGAATTTTAGTGAATGATGGTCTCACGAAGCGAGCCACGGACGAAAAGGGTTGGTTTTTGGCTGATTACATGGATGGTGAGTGGCTCCAGTGTGCGAACACAGAAAAGGCTCTTGACCTTGGATTTGAACGAAAGGAGAGGAAAGGCCTGCAGAGAGGTCAAGGAATGATCTTTCCGAACGAAGTCCAGATGACGACCGATTTTATTTCTTGCAAGAACGTGACGACCAGTTTTGGAGGGCGGCACTTTCCGAACGAGAAGAGACCAAACCAACTGATGACGCCTTTTGGGGCGTCATCTTTGCCGCTGATTGTGAGTGACTTTAATGTCTAACGCGGGAAATATTTGATTCAAAATTGAATTACAGCAAAAGAAGAGGACACACCTGCAGAAAGCGACGACAACAACGCCTAAGTCTCCAAAATATGAACGTGCTGGCACGTGATGAGAAAGACCAGCGGTGGCCATTAACTGGAGGGCTGCGTCTCATGGCGCATAACAACAGATTTCCAATACGATCGTTCAAAACCAAACCAGAAGGGAGACCTCGTCGAGATAATTATTTCATGGCTTGCATTTCTTTTATCTTGACATTTGGGCGCAAGATTCTGTATTATTTATTCTGACACAAGTACGGACTTTACTTATGATAGTGCTCTATTCCCTGCTCAACCATTCGTCATAAATATCATAAGTAATCGAATAGGCACATCCATATTCTTACCTTCGATGCCCGAATCCCGCCCTAATAAACGCGTTCGGGCTCATACTTTGGGAGCGTATCATTGCGATTTCCATTTTGTCTAAAGCGGTGGTAGATCCCCCTTGATACCTTAAATCCGATTCGACATCTTTCGTACCTTTTGTCGGCAGCCAAGGATGTCGCAAGAATCACGACGACGAAGCAGGACCAACCTTATATCGACACGACCTTATTATACGTGGTGCGGCACACTACAACTCCCCGGCGCTGCGTGACAGAAAATCATGGGCAAAAAAGTTATAATCTTGAACGTCATCAGACTGAAGACGTGTGATCTTGACGAGGCAATAGTCGCCGGCGAAGGGTGAGAGGACGAATGTATAATGGCGATTCGGTGAATAGGAACCGAATCCACAGTACTAGTGCATGGTAATGGGAAGGCAACGCGGCACTCACAAACACGACCGCTGCAGATACCAACAGTCATACAATGCATCGACACGATTCGGAGGTGTCGATATGATGATTACAAGATAGGGGCCGAGAATGGTCCATTAAGTTATAATATTACATAATTGCTTGCCACGGTTTCTCATTAGTGATGGGCCAATGAGTGGGATTATAAAGTATTGAACTGCGGGCTAAGAATGCCTTCGTCCTCAACGAGGAAGAAGTTCTGTCCAGAGAAACTCCCATATTCTCATCCCTTTGGTGTTACGGTCCCCTGGCAGTGTCGTCAGACCTTGTTCACATTGTATAGCAACCACGCGATGAAGTAGAATTTCATCAGCAATGATCAGGAAGGGGTAATCGAATCGGTGATCAATTGTCGGACACATCTGTGCAACCAAAGTGGTTTTCCGACGTCAAAGATTCATGGCGGGACCAGAAGAGATAACCCGGAAAGTGACCACGGTGGGTCCCTTCCGTTTAGTCTGCTCTTGAGGAGAGTGATTGAAAAAATACTACCCAAGTATCACGCAGACTCTGAACACCGCTGTGGTGCAACATATGGGAGTAGCAACAGTAGTATGCGGAGATATCACGGCGACGTCGGATGCCATGGTCCTCTGGATAGTTCGATAAGTGAGTACTTGGTTAGTACTTATAGATGGGCGCGCTAGTCGGCCAAGTTGCGTAGCGATTCCATCATATTCCGGCGATCTCATCGTTCGAGTTCAACGGGTTTCACGGTAAATGTAACCCATAGGTCTCGGTACCTCGTTTCGGACCGGGTTACGTTTACTCTTTCGCTCGTCAACTCGACGTATGCGTGGCCACACCATATCTCCAGCCTGAGCATGGAGTTCAACATATGACTGTCCAGTATCTGTCTTTTTTGAGCCCGGGAGGGCCCTTGGCAGAGTGCATTTGTTTGACATTCAAGTTTGTCGCGCTCCTTCGTCTTCCGGTCCAACAGGCTCTGGCAGCCGCAACGGTTCGTAGAATAAACAATCAAATTCTGATACGCCGTCACGTACTATCAGAGGATTCTAGCAAAACCGATTCGTTTGATCCACCGGGAATCTGAGAACTCAGGCTGAGATCATCGTCACCAAGAGGGAATAAACTATCAAGATAAAAGTAAGAGTACAGTAATACTATCACAGATACGATGCGACGATACAAAGGGTGAGACATAGCTATGAAAAACAATCACAGATGATGTTTGCGACATAATATAAAGCAGATCTATCGATTTTTTTTTTTCATTTTTCTCCTCCATATAGGCCTTCATAGTGCGATGTGCATATGGTTTCATCCTCGTCTTGGGTGTGAAATTCATGCGGCATAACATCTCCCGTCAAACTGGCAAGGCGTCGCAGTAGATGAAGGCATCATAACAAGCATCTTGACGAGACATGCGAGGATCATCCAACACCGGAACACGTCGCGTGACCAACGGATCGTCAAAAGGGGTCCAGCCCCTCCGTGCAGGTGCATGAGGTCATGTCGAAGTCCGGAGAAACCAGGAAATGGGACAAGGGAATGAAGGGGAAAAAGGACGTGTGCGCATACACACAGGTCACCGTAAGAATCCGACCATCTCGACCAACTCTCCCAGTTCTGCCGTCCCATGGCCAGCGCGTTTCGCCCTGCGCGCAGCCTTGAAATCTGCGCCTCCAATTTTGGAGCCTGCAGCCATTTTCTGACGGGGTCGAATAAGGCCAGAGACGTCATCATCGTTGTGACGTGATGACGATTTGGACCCATGCGCGGGGAGAGGTGGAATGGGCGGCAGCGGCCCCGTCTGGTAGAGGTGCTTCGTTTTGTGTGGGCGGGGCGACCCATGACGCACGCGGGTGGTAGTGAAGGCGACTCTGTGCACGCTCTCGTCAGAGTTGATCGAGAACGCGACTGAGTGGGCGTCGTCCGCCTGGCCGGGGAGACGCGCAAACGACCGCGTACGACCGCGAGACGTCGACTTGGACGTCGAAGGCACTGGCGTAGCAGATGCCACGGTGGTGCGCGGCGCGGCGGCCGGGAAGACGGCCGTCGCAGGGACATCGTCCCCGAGTCTGCGACGTAACCGCTCGAGCTTGATGCGTCGCTGGCTAGCGTCAGACGAGGAGTTTTCGGAGGAAATAGATGCGACAGAGGGGACGTTGGAGACAATGGAGGGAGCGATGGAGAGGACGGAGCCGCGGTGTGTCGGCGGCCGGTGGTACAAGGCTGGGCTCACTAGTACAGGCGACTCGGGGTCGTCGATCGGCCCGGTGGAGAGCTTCAGGAGCGGCGGAAGATGTGTGGGCTTCCGTCTTGACCACGTGGACGTGCCATCGGCACCAGCATCGGACAAGGAAGCGGCCGTGGTGGTGCGCGTAAGCTCCGGGCACGCTGAGGCGCATGGCACTATTTGAGACGTAAGTTATGGCAGCGACAGCGGAGAAGGCAACGAACCACCGTCAGGCACGCGAGGGACGTCTCCCAGCACCTTGCTGAGCTTCCTGGAGGAGCGAACAAGGGCGGCGCGCTGTTGAGAGGAAAGGGTGTTGGAGGTGGGCGGGAGGGCGACGGGAGGGGGGTAAGTGAACATGATGGGCGGAATTAGAGTAACTGGTACCAGACCAGAAGAAAGCCACGGCGGGCCTCTTGGGGAGGAGGGAGGAGTTTAAAGGGGGAGGATGAGCGGATCTACATACCATACACGAAACAAAAGGATGGCTGCTCTAAGCAAAGAGGTAATTGTCACGAAACAATAGTTCAAACGAACGTCTATTTCTAGTAATTTACGGCACAGAATGCGTCTGCATACTTGACGCCGCTTGCCCGCCGTGCGCATCTTTGCCGCATTGACTCGCGGACAACAGAAGTGCACCTTCGGAAATGTCTTGATGAGCGTTCGAGTGCGGCTCTATCAGGATGGAGCGGCGGAAACAGCCCATCTCTTATCGGTGCAGCACACGAGCTGTCTCGCGATGAGGGGTGTGAATTGTAGACAAGGAGCGACATATTTGTACTTTCTTCTATCGGGCCGACTTGCCAGCCTCGAGGCGTGTTTCCACTCCGCCTCAGATCTGGAAATTGGTCTTCCATTTCACCCCTCACTACGTCCACGACAACTTGACACCTACACGTAGCATACATTGATACAGTCATCAGACAGAGCGCCCGAGCCACGCGAATGGAAAGAACAAAAAAGCAAACTTAGGAAACATGGTCCTATGAAAAGGGGGGCAAGGTGTACGTGATTGGGTGGGTTTTTTTAATCTCTTTCTCTTCGGTTGTTGCGTTTTTCATGTTCGGGAAACACACCCGTGTTCTCCTTTTGTGATGGTCGTTACGGACCCTGCAGACGAGGGGTGGCCGCCGAATAAGTCATTCTGATGGACGACGTAATTGTGTGTTATGTACATACGTCGAGCGGACCACTGAACACGGCGATCACATGGATCCTTGTCAACGACGCACGCTGATGTTTCATGATCGCTTCGAGTTATATTGGTCGAGGTTAGGGTTGTGTAGCCGAACTTGTAGTATCGCCAATAGGCTAATCATTGAAGCACTAGATAAGTCCTTGTCAATGACAAGTTATCCCGGACACGCATCCGCTGAGGCTCTAATGCGCACTTAAGTATGTACGTACGCTCAACGCTGCGTAACTTAGATCATGTCGTACATACTTTCCCCTTAGACCTTTCCTCCTTCGAAACAAACACCCGTCGCAAAAAGTATCAGTATGCGAACACTGCTCAGCTAATGGTGTGATTTGCCGTTATCGCAAACACATCGTCCTGAGACTCAGACTAAACTAAACCCGAGCTTGAGGACACTTTTCATGTGATCATGTCGACAGCTTGCTCCTCGTTCGCCCCACCAGAAACACCATCGGTTTTACAGCTCCCAGATCTTATCCTCAACAGATATGATTGAATGCACAAGAACGATTGTTTTTGTTCAGAAATATAAAAAATGATCATTGTTTCGATGAAATCATGGCGACAAACAAGGGGGACGCATATATGTGCATTGCATATGCAGTCATAACGACGAGCCGGACCTGTACGAGAGGCAGCGCCCATCTTCACCGATTCTGTATAATAGGGCAGACACGTCGTATGAGTACCAGCCAGGACGCGGAACCAGACCAACACCGAGGCAAAGCAACGGCAGCCACATACCTTGACGAATCCGATCGCGGCCGACTTTTCACGGAAGCACTGACGGCAAAGATCGAGGCCGTATTTGCGAATGAGACCTGCTTGGTGAGCGCAGAGGCGACTGTACAAGAAATACGTTATACGGAGATCCACCAGCACAGAGGGCGAGGCGCGATCGTATCCCCAGGAGCCTGATAGGAGAGAAGACGAGCGACGCACCATTGACGGCTTCCCTTGCCAAACTTACGGGGACGAGAAAACCATACGGCGTCGTGCGTCATCTTTTTTGTTTTATTCGATTCTAGTGTCGAGGTGCTCGCTGGGCGACGTCACTTCGGGCGAACGTGACGATGGGATATTGACACACCTGTTCAATGTCGATGGACCTTACGCACCCGTGTTGATGACAGAGGTGTCCGCGTTGGGAAATAAACTGTATAGATGGCTGAAATAAGGTTTGTTTTTGTGGGTCACGTGAGGACTAATTCCATTCTTCTACAATTTGCTCTTCATTCATTGTATGTATACACGAACCAATATACATATCACTGTGTCCATGGCAGTACAAGACACATATTCTTCCATCCGAATCTCACAACGTCCAAAGTGCGCAACAACATAGTCGACAACAATAAAAAAAAAAGCAAGATGGACGCACGACGACCGACGCGTTTCAAGCAACACGCTCCCTCGCCGTACCCCTCGTTTGTTTCTTGGAAACCAAGGTCAATGAAGCAACTCGCCTCCCTTCGTTTCACGACTGCTCCAAATCGCTCACGTAGCGCCCTGCGGCGTACCCCGAGCTGTCTCCGCTATACGCCCCAATATAGTCAAACACCTCGTCGCCTTCTTCGTCCGACGCCCGTGGATCCGGGTTCACGACGGAAAGTCGTGCCTTGGGAGGTGGCAACGGTGGCGGCGTTGCCGCACCAGCCACCAACCCCATGGGCAACCCCGACCCAGATGGCTTCCGGAACGCCAACGGATTCGTATCTGCAGGCCCAGACTCTGCTCCGCTTGAAGACCGCACTTGTTGCCTTCGAAACGCGGCAGCCGAGATGGTCCGTGGGCCCCCAACGGGAGTCGCGCCGCCCCCTGCAACGTTCAACGACGATGTGGAACGCGCCATGAAGGACGACGAAAACGGCGGCGTGGGGCGTGGAAGCTGGTGTTCGGGTGGCGGAGAACGGTACTTGGGCGATGCTGATCTGGGCATCGGTACAACTACACCACCACTAGACGACATGGATGTGGGCGTTGGGAGTCGATCGGGAAGACTATCGCTTGATTGGTGTTGATGTCCCGGGAGCGGTCGCGTATCCACCATTGGCGAGGGTGCCCTCCCTCGATTCGCGAACGGTGGTCTAGGCGACGTGATCGGGGACGACGGGACAGAGCTATACGGTGTCGAGCCAGAAGAAGGGGGAGGTTGAGGCACACGTGGATGTTGTGCAGGAGGTCGATTCTGCATCGACAGCGCCAGTCCAGATCCCGGAGATGGGCCCCTAGGCGTCGCATATCCGCTGGACGACAGGGTTGGCGGTGAAACCGCACTAAATTCCAGCGCGTCCATCGAACGTGAGACCTCCCTTGCGGCAGCCTCATTGCGTGCACGATCATCCGCGGATTCGCTTGTCATTACGTCGTCTTCTTCCTCTCGGGCAACCTTTGGGGGGCTGTGCGTATCCTGAACAGGAGTATCGTCCGTGTCTGGACCCATAGACGGAGGCGGGACACGCGGTATTCGCCATTGACTACTTGCGCGTGAAAGTAACGTCGGGCTGGACTTCGCACTTGTTGACCTTGATATTTGAATGGGCGTTATTGCCAACTGGTCGTTGGTTGTCACGATCGTATCAGCACTTGTCTGCCCACCCTCCACCAATGACACACTCTCTTCGTGGAGCTTACCATCCCCACCACAGTCATCGTCTTCATCCTCCCTGAAAGACTGCTTTTCAGGTTCGGAAACTAATCCGTCCTCCTCTTCCCCATCCTGATCCGAGGAAGAAGTAGGTCGCTGTGAAGGCACAGGCTCGCTCGACGATGGTGGAAGATCAGAATGAGTGCCATCCTCACCCTGACCACTTCTATCATCCCAAGCCCTTATTGCGGCTGGTGCCGCACCTGGTGGAAGACTTGGCGGGGACGTACTCCGTCGTGTCGCTCTTTTGGGCCATTGCTCTTCCGGTGGGCCTACATGACCGTTCGTCACTGAAGCGTGTGGTTCGCTCTGCGTAGATTGGGTCATGGCACCCACGATGGATTCGTACTTTGGTGCGGGTTCATCGGGGGACGGTGTATCTTCAAGGGAAAATTCACGTTGAGATTGGGAGAGCGCATCCGCAATAGACGCCATCAAGGTTTGGTTCTCCTCGCTTCGGGCTACCCCATTGTCATATGGCACTACGAGCGAGAGACGTGCAGGCCTCCCCGGAGGCAGTGCGGAGGAAGCATCGTGTTCACTGCTTGCAGGCAATGATGAAAACTGAGGGGCCACACTCGTATATGGCGCTTGTACCCCGAGCTCGTCGACCGAAGCACGCTTACCCTGCAACATGACACATCAGCACGAATATTCTCAGCGTGTGTTGCATGCCAGAAATAGGGCCTCCAGGCAACAGCAAGGAGATATAAATGTGGGACCTACCGCAGGTGGAGGGCCCGGTGGTGGGTTGTATATAGGCATACCCAGAGTGAGTTCGCTACCCAATGAAGGCGTAGGAAGGAAGGGTGATTGAGTGGGAGGTTCTTGTGCCGTTGGGGGCTGAGAGATGGGTTCGGAAGTGCTGCGTCCGACGGGCTTAGCGGTAAAGACGACCTGCGAGACCGCACGTTGAGCCTCAACAACCAGGTCACCTACAGGGCCATGCGCGTTATAATATGCACGTGGGACGCCAGGTTGCGTAGTGTTCTCGGGAATCGACTGCGCAACACGAGGATAGCGAAATGGACAAGGTCAGAGGAGTTTTGGCACATTAGACCCTACTTGCCTGTATAACCTGTCTTCCAATGTCACCCACGATCTGTATACATTGGTGAGAAAAGAGAAGAAAGACAAATAATGTATACACGTACGACGCCCTTTTCGCAACACTCGACGAGACCGCCAAACTTGAAACCCATCCAATCCTTTGTACACTTGCGCTTATAATCGCCCAAATCCGCTTCTTCACGGAGGATCTCGGCATCCAATACCCGCATTTCTTCCCGCAACTTGTTGAGGGTGTCCGTCTGAACGGAAAGGTTCTTGTGTTCGGGGCTCATCTTGTTGAGCTTCTTCTCGGCAGTCTCAGCGGACGCCCCGATACGTCTACGACGCCGACGTATCTCGTCGAGGGCCTCCTCGCGGGTTCGGACTGATTTCATACTATCTCGTACCGTGTGATGGAGGGAGGAGTAGGTCGAGAGCGCGGTCGCAAAGTACGCTAAGATCGTCGAGGATGCAGCGAGGATGTCCTGTAGGACAGAGAATGTGTCAGTGACATTTGTTGGCCCTTTAGGCGAATCGAGATGGGCACGTACACCGAGATCGTCGCCCTCGCCTTGACCCCATATCCGGAGCGCCTCTCCCGCCTTTGCCAGATCTACCTTGAGCTTCTGCAGGCTGCCGTCCGAGAGATGTGAGCGTCCAACGTGATGAGAGCACACGGCCCGACATACGACATGAGGACCGTCTTCTCGGCCGTGATAAGGTCTTGGAGCGGTCGGAGGTCCGAGTTACCTGCGAGGGCTGGTATAGTTGTGTTGTGCGCGATCTTTGTCGCGGCTGTCTTGAACATGGTTACCGTTCACAAGAAGGAACCGAAGAGGGGCAGCCTTGGTGAAGCTGGTCACGCTGAGTGTTATAGCGTGGCTGCAGTGCTCGGCCCGCAGTACTAGGCATAGCCAATGTGCCAATTGCTGCGCAGACACCTCAGCTAGACCGTCCTCGGAATTAACTTCACAGCAATGGCACACGCGTTTCATTCTACCAAGACGCCAGGTATATATATGATGATTATACCCGGCTCGAGTGTCAGCGTCCGGGTGGCGTCGTACTAACGAGGACATTATCACATATCCGATTCTTCAGACCTCGCCGTCGGCCTCAAGGCTTAGGAACGAGCCGAGTCTCTCACACCGCCGCTAAAATCCCGTAAGTACGTTACAATTCTGAGGTCCGATAGTTAGCAGTACTCAGTAGTATGGATACAGGTTGGAAAATGGCGTCTTCTCCACTAGAGCCTATCTCATCTTGTACACAGGTCCCGCCGCTCGTTTTCACAGCTTATGAGCTCAAATTAACACGAGCGCTTCATGACTTTCAGATTCTCGGAAGACTTCCAAATGGAGTCCAGGAATCATAGTACACCATCCTCTCTTCTCTGATACGTAACTTCGTGGAAGTACTAATACGCTGACTACGTATGTAGGTAACCAGCACAGCGGGACATTCACGTTGCCCCAGATAATAACCCTCACCAGGCAGGCAGCTATCTTCCTCCGTGTCTGGCCCATATCTTTTGCTGGGGCTCTCATGGATGTGACATCCGGAGCTGAATCATATCGCCACGCTGCAGACATCGTCAATATCATCCGAAATTGCCAACGTCAGCCTCTTTTTTTTCATTGTGCCTTATGTTGGTCACAAAATGCTTTACAGTTGCGGGGTCTGTCGTCGTTCTCTATGATCATGGCAAGTTCTGCACACGCTCATTTTGACGTTGGCATTAATTTTGTGTACAGTCCTCACCTTCAATCAAGAGGTACGGATTCATACCCTTGTTGGCGATCCTCTTAGGCTAACGGCACAACCTACTCTAAAGGTCAATCATATCTGGGTAAGATTCCTTGGCATCCTCCTGGGACGCCTTGATAATTGTATTTCTCGCAGCGTCACCCACTCTCATTGGGAAGCATCAACTATATATTGGTATGTCTACTGCATCGGGCTCATCCTTCGACGAAGCTCATGGCATGCTCCAGATTCGTTACATTGGTGATGCACTCGCTTCGTGAGTACATGAATGTCCTTTATTTCCTTGCATTGGCGCTAAATATGACGCTATTCAGCTTGAACCTCATTGGTACCGCACTCTTCTTGTCGTCGTTCAAGTACGCTGAATTTTCTGCAGCTTTCTTCGGAGAAGGAATCGTAACTCAGAAAGTACGTGTCTTTTAGTCATTCGCTTGGCTTCCCTGCATTGACGAGACGACAGTTGTATGTTTCATTTCATCTTTGTCACTTTCCAATATGTATTTATAAGCCGAAATGAACAATCTGTTACAGCTGTGAGTGAAAAAAAAAGATCGTATACCTCCCTATATCATTTAATTTCTTCACAGGCGAAGTATACTTCTTTGCCCAAGCGTGGCCCAGTACTGTTGTGCTCTTCCTAATCCAGTGTAGGTCAACCGTTCCTGATTTTTCTGTTCACCATTGATTCGACTTTGAAGTGACGTTACAAGCTCGATTGTATGCATTGTACAGACGATCCAAGGTTATCCTCACGTTCATGATTTTCGGTTACGTGTGTGAAATCGTAGCCATGTCAGTTATCGTGGGTATAGCAGAATCGAATTCGCCAAGTACGTCTTCTGTATACTACACCGCCGTCCTACCCGCACGTTCATGCTTTCATGCCATTTGAAAACACAGTTACGAACCAGCTGTTGACGGGCTTGAACGTCTGCACCAACGAACACGAATCCTCATTTTACCACACATATATGTTTTGGTTGCCCGTAGTCGTGTACGACAGTATACTATGTCTACTCGCCATGGCGCACGGCGCTAGTAACTCGATGTCGGGATATCACGCTCGCCAGGTGAACGGGGTACGCATTGCAGCGGTCCTCATAAAGGGTAACGCAAGCTACTTTTCCTGGTACGCAACGTCCGCCTTGCAACATGACGCATGTCCTCACTTTTTATCATGACAGCATATTGCTGGCTTGCATCGTCAGCATTGTCACTGAACGAGTCCTTGGCGTGCGTTTTTTTGCATACAACTCCATGTACCTGACAAACGTTCGGTACCAGATTCGATGGACGGAGGTGTCCGAAGGGTTCCCGGCTGCGGTGGAATGTATAATTGGATGTCGACTGATCCTGGACCTGCGATCGACGCTTGGTCATGATTTGGAGTCAGAAAATATTCAGCTCCGGGAAGGCGCACCGTGGACTATAGGTGCCTCCCCTGTAGCTACGCTGACATCGACAGTCTGATGGCGTGCGAGGGCATGAGAACAAGTGCCCACTGCTCGTGATACTGGCAGGGGGATATGATATCAAAGGCGCTGTATACCCCTAGCAAATTGCTTCCTAATAGTATTTGTTTCTTCTTTTTCGGTCTATACCTAAGATTGGTCCTGCCAGGCTTGCCTTCAAGTCCCCTGAATACACGGAGGGACTCGTCCGACATTACTTTTGTTTTCATTCAACCAGATGGTCGTCATGTAATGCATCGTACTTTCCCACTCACATTTAGATCATAGGTGCTGGTGTCAACTATTCGCAGTCATGCCAAACGTAGTCAACCCAGTGGAACAGGCAGGCGGTTACAGAGATAGCGTGCGTCGGCTTGTTGTGCGGTCTTCCACCAGTAGCTGAATCTTACGGATTCACATTCGATCGGCAGAGAGCCAACATGGTCGGGTGAATCATCGACTAGGAAGTATACATTCCAGATGTTTGGGTTTGAACCAGAAATAGGGACTAGCGGTCACGGTAACTACTAACCAGTAGACGATTTGAATCTCGTGCAAAGGCGTTGTCAAGAAGCATTCTCAAGCACAAGTGCGATTTGTAATGATATATGACCAGCCAGGAATGGTTGATAGTGTGAGCGCGCCCGCCACTTTTCCATCTCGAAAATGACCTTCAGGGCTTCCTTGTGGTTTGACGTCGTCAGATTTCGATAGAATCCAATCCTCCGTGTAGGACTTGATGACCTTGTCCAACGTGTTCTTGATAGGTCCAACCACGAGTAATCCATCAACTCTGAGAGATAGAGCGACAGGTCTCTATACCTTTAGGTAAACGAGAGTCAAATCATTATATTACGATCGCGTCGGTCTTAATTTCCTCGCCGAGGGTCTGAATTGTCTTGATGACTGTCGCACCGAAGAGCGGCCGCTTGCACACAAAGCTTCGCTCAAATGACGCTGAACAATAATTCCCAATGCGTTGAGATGCCACCCAATATCCTGTTGAGAGTCTCAATATGAATTTAAAATTGTAGTAGAATCGGAAAGTATCCTACCAGTGAAATCACGAGTAATTTTGTAAGTCGTATAGGATATCTTTGCACGTCCGAAGCGGAATGCTCTTGTTATGACACAACGAAAGACGTACTGAACAAGGGTTGTTTTCCATCAATCTTGCTACGTGCAAAATGGCACTATCACATCTATCGACAGGGAACAATTATAGACTAGTCAGCGGATGATGTTGACTCTGGAAAGCCGCTTCCTACTTATATGGAGCACACACCTTGATTAAATATTGCATTCACTTATGCTTCACCGCGTAAACGCGAAATCAAATATGTCGAATGTGTCCTCAGTTTACTTGCGACCAGTGTTATGGCCGTTGCAATGATGCCGGCGACTGAGACTTGACTGTCGGGGGCTTCGAATAATAGCGGTGAAAAATAATTCTTACAACGAGAAGATGGAATGACCTTCTTAGCATCGCCTTCTGCCGCGTCCCAATATGTTCGTACGAGAGTGTGGATACTAGTTAGCTAGAGCATCGTGAGCAAGACTTGATTTCTTCTACCAATATCATTTCAGTGTTGGCAAGGTCATCCTTCGCTGATATTCAAGAGTGGCAAACGAGAAACGGACTGTAGACAGAAAAATTTACAGTAAACTTTGTCTCACGGATCCGCACCAGGACTCAAATTACAACGTAAAGTCCGAACGTGTCCGAACCTCTTCGGCTTGCGAATGCTCCTTCGGTATGTTTTATTTTGCAGGTTTTTGCTTGAGGTGACCTCTTTCCCATTGTTCCCTTCAACAAAGTAACGCTGAGGAAGGACTTCTTGAAGAGACTGAATGACAACTTTGCTTTCCTGGCCGCGTGCACAAGTTGCGAGATAGAGACTACCGGGGGACAGGGAAATCGACTGCGTCCGTGCTTCTCGTTCTGCGAATGGACCGATTTGCGTGCGTGTAGACGTGTCCCATAACACCACGAAGGACTCTGCACTGGACACGAGGAAGTTGTTTGTCCGACTTGCTAACAAGTATGTATAACCCTTGTCTTTGTGAACTTGCCACTGAGAGTGCACAGCGCCGGTGTCAATGACAATGCATGCGATTTTTCCTTTCCGCGCGGCGAAAAGTCGTTGGCTGGACCACCCTAGAGTGACGCTTGGTCGAACACTGTCCGTGTCGACTCCGGCTCGGATTATTCTGATTAACTTGCTATCGATGCCGTCGAAGATGCTAATCGGAAACGTGCTCTCCGATGTTGCGATGCGGGTGCCATCCAGCGAGTACTTGATCCCCCATATGTTTCCACGTCGCAATAATGGGCCAAAGATATGACCACCTGATTGGACGTCCCAGACACGCCGGTTTGTCGCTCGATGTTGCTACCTTGGTCAGTTCTGGTGAAATATTGATTTCCCTCACCGGGCCGCTATGCCTCATCTTCGCCACGTTCTCACATATTTGCCCATCTCAGATCGCCACGTCCCCGTTTGATGTTCCAGCCCCGACCCACTCTCTGTCATCCAACGCGGCACTGATGCATAAGACTTGTCCACTCACATTCAGGTTTTCTCCAACTCGACTACCGTCGCTTGCTTGCCATCGTCGGATTGCTCCGTCATCACCGCCAGTCCATATATGAGGGGAAAAGCCATCTTGAATGCTCTATGGACGCAGTTGATTTCGCCCTCGATGTCTTGTTGGTATGGTTTCTAGTTAGCACTACTGCCAGTCTACGGCTCCAATCCAGCTTCAATACTACCCACCAGTCACCGGATCCATGACCGCCATGACCGCTAATTAGTCTCGTGTTCCTGAGGAAGATGGGTGAGAAGGAAATACTAGCACCTCGTACTTTACTGTGGCTTCGATTCCTCGTATGGATATCCATCATATCACACAATTTGACGCGTCTGAGACAAACTTACATAAACCATTAAGTTAATAAAAAAAGTATATAACTAAGCTATTACCACCCGATACGTGAAAAAACATCCACATAACGACATGAGAAACGTAGCACCAACATAATTATTTTGGTACGTTCGATTGCTGCAACCCTGTACCACGCTACGGCAAGGCCACTGCTCGTTCCCGTCAGACTTCGGGCTTGATTTCATAGACAATCGAGCTGGAACCTTGTCCATATACTTTCGTGTTGTCGTACGAAGAGGCTGCTAGAGTGTCTGAGCCATGCGACAAATTTTGGCGAACAGTGTGCGGGATAGCACGCGTTCGATTAGCTGAAGACGCAAACCGAATACTGCCCCCTGTCGTGGACCCACGTTCATCCGTCACAAACGAGATACCACGAGCGATACGATTAATGATAAGTGATGGTGCGATGACCTGAGGTCAGAAATAGAGTGATGAGAAGGAGGAAAATCGAAATATAGATGATACATACCTGGATCGTACCCAACACGGGGATAAAAACGAATTCGAGTGGGCTGTTCAACACAACCACGATCATCACAACGGTGGCAAAGACCGCGTAGAGTAACGCGCTCTCGAGCGTCATCGCAATATAACCAAGGTAAAATGCGCCCTGTTGTGGTCCAACGACCTTGCTGATCGCTTTTCGATGCATCCAGAGTCGTACTGAGATCAACATTGACGCGCAAACGTTCATCGCAGCGGATAACGTCCAATAACAGATCCCAGTAACCTGTATTGCACGAGTACTGTATGTTGCCCCTGGAATGGAGTTGACGACAAGCCAAGCCAACGAAGAGCCAACAGTGGCGAGATACAGCAACATAGGAAATGCGAGGACATATTTATTTCCCACACAGATGACGTAGCATCGATACAGCTAAACCACTTATTTCAATTTGTATGCTGAAAAAAGACGAGAAACTCACAAGAAATGCGTCCGAAATCCAAGTATTCAAGACAAATGCGACGTCTCCAACGATATTAGACCATGGTTGAAGTGCAGCAGCCAGAGAAGGGGCAATTATGTTCAACATCGCCAAGCTCTGTCCCGGAGAGTTGTACAGTGACATGACGAGATATAAAATCGTGAGCGCGAGCTGCACCATGGAGTACAGCAAGAGGGCCTTGTGTTTCTTTTTTTGAAGCAAGTACAAATTAGTCCCGACGAGGGCGAGATAAACGCCTGAGTATCAAATTATCTAAGTTTCAGTGACAAAGACCGGGAGAGGTATTGTTCTGTAATTACCAGTTAGGATACTTGCTAGAGAGTTGCCCTCAAACGCAATGGTGTACTGATTGACTTGTCCGAGCGTGTATGCGGGCTGAGGGCCTGTGTTTCCAGACATTATCACGCCTTCTTGACAAGGACTGGACAGTGAGGGAGTAGGGGGATGAGTCGGAATCCCGACAGAGTGGATGGTGCATATATACTCACTTGCGCTAACATACCCCTGGAGAGGCAGTGGTTCGATATTGATATGGATTTTGCACTGCCTCGAACTGGTACGACTTGGGTACTCCTCTCCTTTATGGATTGAACGCAAATCGTTCGAGATGTCCTCGGCCAAAGGTAGCGTCCCACGCTTGGTTGGAACTCGACATATTATGAGAGGTGTGGATGATGAATGGAGGTAGAGCCAGCGACGTCTTGGGTGATCTGCTCGCAACAATTTCCTGTGTTACGTGGTTCAGGGTAAAAGGTTCCCGTCACCTGAGGATGCCGTCGGATCATACTCGGATGTCATATGTCAAGGTAGTGATTCTTGATCCTATTAGCCTCCAATCACCGCATTTTCACCGCCTTCGCCGAATCAAGGGAACAAGACAAGTAAGCACGCAAGATGAGAAGCGACGAGCCCCAGGTAAACTGACTATCCGTTAAATGCCATGACTCGTTCATATTACAAGATAACTGTACTGTAAAATACGTGCCAGTTTTTCATCGCTCCGTTTCTGCGGAGCTGTGGATCTAGTACTCGCATTTGAACTGACATCTCCGTAGACTCTTCCGTATAATTTATATTTTGTGTAAAATGTCCCGGAATCAACACACCGGAGCTGTGTTTTTGATGACGTCAAACTTCGTAGGGGATTTAAACTCTGCCTCGGCGTTACTCACTTGGGTGGGCCTGCATGGTACCCGAACTTTCCGTCATCTCCTGTTGATCCAGGAATGTAACAGTTTGTGATTGTAACGTTGCGAACTGAATATTTCCTATTGTTGTGGTATTTTTGTCGATCGAGATACCACGTGCGATACGATAGATGATCAACGATGGCGCAATTACCTGTTACGACGTCAAAGCATAAGCACTACGGATTTGCGTATAGGCGATCACACTAGTAACACACCTGAATTCTGCCAAGCGCTGGGTAACACACGTACACGAAAGGGGTGGTCGGCGAGGACAGAAAAACCACAAATTGAAGGGTCGCAAAAAACGTATGCAGCGATGCGCTTTCGAGTGTCATTGACATGTAACTGAGGTAGAACGCTGCTCGCTCCGGCCCGAGGGTCCTAGAGATCATTCGCCGATGCATCCAGAGTCGTGCGGAGATCAAGCAAGTTGCACACACGTTCATTGCAGTGGAAGAACACCAGTACCAAATCTCGGCTAGTTGATCTGCATGAGTGTTGTAGTACACCCCGGGCGTGGAGCTACTGACAACGAGCCAGGCGAAGGACGAGCCGACAGTTGCGATATACAACAGCATGGGAAATGCCATTGCGTACCGGTTCCCGAGGCAAATGACATAGCATCGATAGAGCTAGGTCTCAGCTCAGAACCGTGTTCCGACGAGAACATAAAAAACGTACGAGAAAGGCGTTGGAAGTCAAGTTGTTCAGCACGTATGCAGTCATACCAGTGACCCCAGGCCACGCTGAGAGTCTGTTGGGGATAGAAGGTAAAGTTATGTTGATTATTGCCAAATTTTCTGCTGGAATGGTGTACAGCGACATTATGGCGTATAGTGTTGTCAGCGCTAGTTGGACGACGGAGTATATCAAGAGGATCTGATGCTTCTTTTTTCGATTCAAAATGTATATGTTCGTCCCCGCGATCGTGAAATAGATACCTATGAATGAATTATTCATTGAAATCGACTCGGACCGAGCGGGGAATATCGGGTTGCTTACCGGTGAGGGCACAAGCTACAGCGTTACCCTCGAAAACAATCGTGTAGTCGTTGAAGTACCGAAGCATATACGTGTGCAAGGTATTGCTGGCCTGACAACGGTATCCGACGATGGAATGGGAGGGGGATGGCGATACGAGGGCAATGTATGGAATTGGCGCATGCCATAATGAGAGAAATTGTCAGTTATCTTAGATAGGGAATGTAACACTTGCTCGGCAAAGGCATTGTACCGGACGGGCCGAGATGTTCGGGAGACATATAGCCATTCTTGGAAGTCGTTCACATTAATGTCGCAGCTTTCCTGGTTCTAAGCGCGTTCTGAACGTTCAGCCCTTCAATGATGCAATCGTGCTGCCCTCCAAAAATACATGGGTTAGTCAATGCAAGTAGTAAGAATGTAAATGGTGGTGGCAGACCTTGAAAGGTTCAAATCCAAATCTTGGAGACTGCGGCGCACAAGAGTGAACACACAAGAGTCGCCCGAACGATCCGTATCAGAAGTATCAGGAGGACTTGAAACTTGTATACCGGCGCGTGTAATGCTTCTGAGATGTCAGCATTGCTGTCAAAAAGGGGTGCACAAACTTTTGGTTGAAAATAGAACGAGGCGTTGTGAGATTCTGACCGTTCTATTTCCGCCTTCTGCCAATCAACATGCATCCCAGGGCTACACTTGTAAAAACTCGACCGTTGATACGCCCTTTCTGACAAATCTGAACTATACATAGCGTGAGGGTCGGAAATTGAGTCCTGGGGTGACTAGTGTGATGATTTATGTATGTTACTTCCCACCAACGGATAATATCCTCTGCTCACACATTCATCCTGTCGGATCAGCATCGATAACATACTATCTAGGGAGACGTTCCACACTGCACTCAGATATCGTCTGTGCGCAACAAAAAATAACAGAATTTACTTTATGCGGTGTTTCGACAAGTTTGACGTGTCATCGCCTTTCTGTTCCTGCCACCAGCGGTTGCGACAATGCTCGATCGCTTTCCCAAGGACCCAATCCATTGTTGTGTCAAGTCTGATTTTGCATGGATTCAAAAAGTATTCACATTCCCATTTGATTGTCATGGAGAGCAGTAAAATAATGTGCACGCCAGTTGTAGAGTTGCATTCCTTGGAAAGATCCCATGCTTCCAAGTTTGAACTGGGTGTACACATTGATGAGGTGATCATTCTCGACCGTGAGGCACTGGCACTTTACCCACTTGGCCACTCCATTCAAATGGTCTCTTTGAATCAGCTCACAGAAAAACACAGGAAACGTCAATACATACATGTTCTCCATGCAGATGACTTGGCACCAATATAGCTATACTCCACCCCAGGATCATGTCCTGACGAGGACATTTGATAACCAATGGCGAGGTAAACACCTAATAAATAATTTAATACTTTACGACTGGCTCCAAGGTGTTTCCAAATGTAAGCTACAAGTGAGCGCACAGGCTATCACGTTTCCCCTGAGCAGAAGGGTGTACTCATCTGTCTGAGAGGAGAAACTTGAACATGTGCTGACTGAGACTGGAGAGCAATGTCGGGCATGTTACATGAACTGGTGTGACAAATTTAGGAAAAGCAACTCAGGAAAAAAGAGTGTATGTACTTTTGCAATGCAAGTCACAAACGGCATAAGTATTGCTCCAGTGGACCAATGCCCACACAGTTCATCGGTGCCAGAAAGGAGGCAGTTTGAAAACCGCTGAAATGTTGACGGCACCCCACTGAACCTGCAAATTGCCACTGGAGTCAGCGCTGCTTCCACGGGGAATTTGGAGTCTCTTCTTCGCATGAGATTTGGCCCATTGGGGAATTAAGGAAGACTGCGCCAGGGATAGTTAAATGACTCCCAAACCACTATGACTAACATGACAGCTCGTGACCTAAGTACTGCATTGAAGCGTTTCTGCATGAGCCTGAGGTTTAACTTGGTTTGGTAAGTTAGAGGTGATCTATACTATGATTGTTTGCTCTCAGTGACTCGATGAGCCATGACGCGTGACGCATGAGGGTGACTCTGACAGAATTGCCAGCGGTTTTTGAGAGCAATTATGTATGTAAGCTTCGATTCAACAAGCGACATCACGTGAAGCAAGCCCGACAATACTGTTCGTAGAGGGAATGTCACTTCTTTCACTTGGAATAAATAGAGCCGTCAGCGACCGCAGCCACTACAAAACTCACTATTTCTCCAGGTCAGCAAGTACTTCAGCGTCCATTCCTTCTGGTAAGTACTGCTTATGTATTTAGCAAGAATTTAATTCGTTATTGATATTTTGGGCTAAGCCTGGTGGAGCAGTATCAAGCGCCGTGAGGTAAGTGCTTATGAGTTGAAACACGACAATAAGATTCTTTCTAGGATCCCACCGCAGCAATATATGGGTGGGCTCACGTTACTTGTTATTCCTGACTCATCCTTTCTACTTTGCTAGTGGTAATCGAAATGCCAGGAAACAGTCTCGAGTCCACGTATACGCCATGGAAATTCAAGGAACTCACCATTCTGTTCGACGGGACCGCTATAGCATGTATCCTCACTGGTAAACCTTCGACACTATAGCCCTCCGTCAGAAATCGACTAAATAACTGATGGTAGGTGTCTATCTTGCTATTGCTGCAATAAATATACATTTGCTTTTGCATCGAAAGAAGAAATACAGAGTCCTCTTGACATATACCATCACCCAGCTAGTGTTCACTATGGTAGATGTTGCTCTGGCAAGACTCTATAACACACCTGGCCGCGGTTTGGCGATATTCGGCATAGAAAATTCCTCTGATCTCACTGCCTTGTCGACGTGGCCCGATGTCATTGCAGATCTTGCACTCATCTCGAATCTCTGGATGTCTGACGCTTTCCTCGTCAGTTCTCATGTTTATGCTAGTGCCACACGAAACTGAGTCGATGTCTAGCTCTATCGATGTTATGTCGCTTGCCTGGGGAACAAGCATGCAATAGCATTGCCCGGGTTGCTATATCTCGGCACTGTCGGCTCTTCGTTGGCCTGGCTCATATCCACCTCGATACCGGGGTCACTCTACACCACCCAAGCAGTCCGAGTCACTGCCATATGTTACTGGTCAATGTCAGCCGCATTGAACATTTATGCTTCTTGCCTTATCTCTATACGACTCTGGATGTATCGACAGGAAGTGTGCCATGCTCTCGGATCGGGGCAGGGGGTGTTTTACCTCAATTATATCTCAATGACCCTCGAGAGTGCATTGTTATATACTGTGTTTGCCATCGTTGCGTTGGTGGTCTTTACGTTGGAGAGCCCCCTTCAATTTGTGTTTATTCCCGCGTTGGGCATCATTCAGGTGCGTGTCTTCTATCACCTCTACCCAACTTAAGATTTATTATGTGGTACATTTTCACAGGCAATTGCACCTGCATTGATCATCAATCGCATTGCCCGTGGTATTTCGTTCGAGGCGGACGAATCTGTGTCCACGGGGGTGAATACTATCCGCTTCGCATCGCCCGAACGGCCGCAAACCATTTCACGACTGCCCCATCAAGAGATGTCAGATAGCTCGGGAGCCACACAAGCATATTCGAGTTTCAGCGCCGATGCAAATATGTATGACCTCGACGCATTCACCCGGAAGAATCGGCGCGAAGTTTGACGTCGGAGGGTTCACTCCTCAAAAAGGCATATTGTCTTTTCTCATTCTACGGAAGAACGCTAATCGAATTGTCTATCAGGGTACTTGCATCGCAATCTTTGTGCTTTTCGTTCACCTCGTTTGTCGTTTGTATTAAAAAATACATTCCCATACTACATATGTATATAGTTCTGACTGATAGGTGTCGCATTGTTTGGTATTGCTCATATCCAAACCACTCTGGTCCACTCATGCCCCCCCGAACTTGAAGGCGATCAGTCTTCGTGTGAACTCCGTATTATGACTGAAGGTGAAGGTGAACTGGATCCATGATCATCATGATCGTGAAGCCAGGGCTGCGCTACAGCCTTTGTTGATAATAGTGTTCACAACTTCTTAACGTGTGTTTCTTATTGTTCCAGACCATATGATCATCCCGAGTCAAATTGGTTCATGGCCCGTATGGCAACATATGTGATGCATTGTTCACTCACTTCGCTACGCATTTACTTGTCACCCATACAACTCGAAGCAGCACTGCAGGTTAGATACAGTACACAGCCTGCGACCATATGCAATTACTTATAGTGTAAGTAGCCGAACACATAGAATAAGTCGTCACCATATTAAAGATCGACAACCACCTTGTCGGTTCTAGAAAGCACCTTTTGATATCCAATATTTCACCCACGCATCGGCTTCAACCTCCCCAATTGCTTGCATATTTGCCATCGTTAAACTGACCCGCTGCGCCTCGGTTGTCTCAAAGTTGGTTATCCCCGCCGCTTCCGTGCTTACTGTCCCAGACAAGCCTCGGATCGCTTGGTCGCCCCGCGCCAGCACGCGGAAAAACTCGAGTAATTTGATCGCAGGCTATCCAAGAGTGAGTCGTTGATTCCTTGAAGTGACACGTCGCAAGATTACGCACGATCTTCACCAAATCATCTTCAGACACGTTCCCCGCCTTCTTTTCCAATAGGGAGAACCATTCCCCGAACGGTACAATAGGTAGGATGCGGCTGTCTTCCTCGCTTCCGAGATCCTTGCGCTGGATAATCGCACGTCGAACGAATGCCACGATCTGCGCCCAAGGCGCACTTTGCGGGTTAACGATGTTCAGCGCGGGAGGTGGCGCTTCCTTGGCAAATGCAGTCTCAATAATGACAGCTGCAACGTCTTCCTCGCGGAGCCACGACACGACCTGCAAAGGAACGAGAGGAATGCGATGAGCATCGTGTCGGCCACGGAAGGGATTCGAGATCACTTACACCAGTGCTTTCGGGGAGCACGCCGAGTGCCACACTTGACTTGACAATGATCGGGAACCAATCCGTCGTCGCCCAGTATCCACCGTGTCCACCTGCAATCTGGCCAATGCGAAGTGACGTTACATGTAATCCACTCTTGACGATGATCTATCGACATAGAATCGTCTCGAGAGATCGTAATCACAGTTTTACTACTCACCCGCTCAGTGGCATACTTTCCCTCACCGTAGCCTGCTCCGACGGCGACAGCAGGATCAAACTGCACTTTCTCTGGGAAAGGACCGTCAGCGTTCTTCCATCCCTGCGCAGAACCAATAGACGACGTGAACAAGAACCGCAGGTGTTCCTTGTGACACGAGGCAAGACCGAGATCGACAAAATTTCGTGATGCTCGAATACTGTCCTCGAATGAAGAGATCGCCAAGTTAAAGTCGAGGCGCCATGCAT
>JBBPMJ010000322.1:0-19009 GCA_038090255.1 Austroboletus niveus
GGAGTGGCTCCCTATGGCAGAATTCGCGCACAACTACAATCCTCGGTCAACGACTCATCAAACCCCATTCATGCTCAACTATGGACATGAACCTCGAGTCAATGAGGATCGCTGTACGTCCATCCGAAGCGAGTCAGCTACCGACTTTGCGAAACAAATGATGACGTTACATGCTCAAGCGACTGAAGCCTTGAAACTCGCCAATGAAGATATGAAAAAGTTCTACAACCGTTCCACGCGACCCATAGAAGACTACAAAACTGGTGATTTAGTCTGGCTAGAGGCTACTCATATATGAACAAATCGACCTATGAAAAAGCTGGACCAGAAAAGATACGGTCCCTTCAAGGTCATCACCAAGGTTGGTGTTGCCTCGTATAAGCTCAACTTACCACACAAGTGGAAAACCATCTACCCCGTCTTCCATGAGTCAATCCTACACCGGTACACTGCGCCCATGTCCGGCCCTATCCCCGCTCCTCCTCCTCCTGACCTTGTCGATAATATCCCCGAACAAGAGGTCGAAGCAATCGTCGACTCTCGCCAAAGAGGGGAGCGTTTCGAATACCTCGTTCACTGGAAGGGATTCCCTGTCGAAGAAGACGAATGGTTGTCCAACACCGACTTGCACCATGCTCAAGGCGCAGTCACGAAATTCCATCGACTCCATCCTACTGCAGCGCGCCCTACCACGTGTCTTCGCCTTCGACCACTCGACGTCCCCACATCATCATCACCAACCAACATCTCGCCAACCTCGTCCGTATTCTCCGATCCATGGTTTCTCGAATATCGCAAACGTTTTAAACGGTTTGACGATTCTATGTTTGACCTCCCTTCTGATCCACCTAAACAGGATGCAGTACCACATTCCCAGATTCATTGGTCCTTTTGCAAGGATCCCTACTGTCGTTATCATGCTGACTCATGAGGACATGAGCCCTTAGAGAGGGGGTAATGTCATGATCTTTTCGCTTACTCATACCTACATTCTCACGTGACTTCTTACTCATCCATATCATGTGTAGATATTGTTCCACGACGTTCTATCGTCGTTCCATGAACTATTACCATAGTAGGAGATCTTACCTGCCCTATACTTAGTGCACAGACCACGTACTCATGTATATAAGGTGGACGCTCATTGTAGGAGCTCCTTACTTTCGGTTTATTCATTGTCTTTGCGAGTAACCTTAGGGCAACCTAGGACCTTTCATCGAGTCCTGATAGTACCTCAAAGCCTATTTCTCCATGAACTCATCGTTTGCGCAGCTACACTGAGAGAAGGAAGCTTTCATTGGAAGCGACTTGCCATTCTTCATGGCATGACCTAAGCTCAGTTCAAGCTGGCCATGCCATCATGCGATGGTGGGAATAGAGATCACACACCATGCTGTCTCTCGTAGGGATACGCTGGACACTCGCCGTACATTTTGTTGCCCAAGACCCTCAGCTCCGGACCAAGTTCATCGATATTACGCTCGATGATGGCGAGAATGTCCAAATAATTCCCAGGTATCGATTCTGGTTTCCTCTGCTCCTTCCTGTTGGATCGCCATAACCAAAAATCGGCGGTTCCAGCACTCGTCATTGTTTTTTGTGGCCTGTCTGTCTAGGTACGTGCCGTCTAAGATTATGATCGATCGATGAGTCGAGATAAATAGTAGATACCTTTCACAAGGGCTCATGTCGACACTCGAGGAGAGCACAACGTCAATATAAGCAAGTGATTAGGCCGTTGCGTTGATGAGCTCCGAGCACGCTCAGCACTGAGAACATTTGTTCGTCGAACAGTGGAAGAACAATAGGAGAGGGAATCCTTATGGTTTCGAACATAGGCTGCCAGGACCTCTGCCACCGTAACTTACGCCCACGCCTCTACCTCACACATCTTTGATCCCTGCACCCGTCGTTTCAGCCAACTTTGCCTTGCAAGTGCCTCTGCTCACCCACGACTTGGTCACCTGGGCAAGGTCGACGTGGATCAGCAAAAAAAAAGGCTCGAAATTGTTCAGACAGAATGGATACACGTAAGCAAGATCTAAACCCTGCACATCGACAACGCATACGTGCGGACAAGGCAAGTAGTTTGTTGGAAATAGCGGTCACCGGTGGCGGCATCGACATGGTAGCACCACGATCCCGAAAGATCAAAACAAGTCGGTACGGAGGAACTTGCTACTTGAGTTTACAAACGCTGACATGATTTTCGCCCTAGCCACAGGCGTGATTATGCCTAATCAAAAAGAGAAGAACGATGGCATGGGGATAAAGACTTCAGCTTGGAGCTTCGTCGACCGCCGACTGCTAAATATGCAAAGAAGGCGTTAGAAGACCGTCTTCAGCTTCTACGGAGAGATAGAACTGGGTACTAAGACCACTGATTAGATCATACGAGAGACTATAACTGACCTGTGTATGTAAGATGTTATATTCTAGCGTTTACTTGGAGTCGCAGAGTCCGCGCCCGCCGTCGAAAGTAAGTAAGCTAATTTATTTTGAACGGAAGATGGCCTCTCGTACGGACTAATCTGACCGAGTCACCCCAACCTCTGTTGCAGTTACTTCCGTTGGTATTTCCCCGAGGACCTCAGATTCGTTCTGCTCGACATCCGCAAACATGGCCGACCCAACTTCAAAGCGAGAAACCGACAAGCCAAACGCGCTATCGATGCCTCCGCGTCGCTCATCCTGTGCGTATATCTCCCGCATGTTGATAACGAACCGGGGGGTTAAGGTGTAAACTGGTACGTATTCCACGATACTCTGCAAAATATACATCCAATCCGCTGATGGAAGCAAGCTAAAATCGTTCAGCAGATTAAGGAGCTGTAACGTCAATAACCTGGTGTGGCCATCGTTAGCTTGGTTTGTTCAACGGGCTGGGTTGAAAAGGGCACAGAAAACAGCAAAGGATACGACGGAGACGTACGCGAGGAAGTAAAATGTGCCTTCCTTCATGAGCAAGTTCATGTACCGATTAAGTTCCCATCTTTTTGTCAGTCGGTATGTCTGCAACAACTCTCTCGTGCATTTGGCGATTGCGAGGGTACATATTGCCGCGCCATTGGCGATTTGGACAAAACCTGTTAGTTCCGACCAAACGGGGTTCGAAGTTTCCGCTGTACAAAACGAATAGCTCAGTATTTGACTGTTGGACACTGCGATGGAAAGCAAACAGGGGCGAAGGCATTCAGTTAATTTGGCACTAAAACGCTTGTTCGCCGACTCACGCACCCGACAGAATATTTGGCTTGCTGTAGATGACGTTTGCGAGGATGAGAGAGATGATCTCTAGCACAAGCAACGCCACCAGGCCCACAAGGATCGGTCTTGCTCGATTGTACATAGCCCATACGCGAAGGAGCATCATCACTGCCATCGTGCCATTCAGAGGTTCCATTCGCAAACGACGCGAACACTCACGGTCGGCTGAGCAAAGAAAGAGTGCATATATCCCTTGCCCGATGATCCAGACTATATCACCTTGAAAGTAATCATAGGATATGGTTTAGCATAAGAGCAAAAATATTTCTCACAGCTATTTGGTGCATATTAGTAGTTGCGATGAGTTTCGACGGAGGGGAGATACAATACCTACATCTATGTACACACGGACGCGAGCAGAATTCGACATGAGCGTTCGTTAGCTTTTTAACAGACAAAAGGTATACTTTTGTAGGGCCAGGAAAGAAGCTGCTTCCGACTTGAGTCGCGTTTTGATGAGCATCATGTTCCGAGTGCGAAAGACATGGAAAGACATACAAAGGTTCGAGAAGCTGACGGTCGGAATTGATTTCAGTATGCGTCCCGTAACAACAGTTGATTAATGATTCCGAGGCTCACATGGTGTAGTAAAGGCCACAATAGCGAATCTTGGACTCGTTCAGCGTGTTGACATATGTCGCCATATCCAGGACGTACGAAAACGAATAACGTAGATACCCAAGTCCAGGGTTTGTTCTGCAGCGGAATCATCAGAAGCGTGTTCATTTTCCAAACATTTATCCACTCACCCAGATGTATTCTATCTGTATGGATAATCAGAAAGTGATACGGTGTCAATGGCATGTCTCAAGATGACTATACTTACCTCTTTGAGGAAAGTAAGGACTGATAACACATCAAGAAGTCAGTAACATAGTGGGGAGTACTCTTTGCAACGCACCGTAATCATACCCAACGGCAGTAATGAGAACAACTATAACGATGTGCTATCAGTCATCAGCCTGACTAGGACGACGCGTGGACGACATGCCGCATATGTAGTTACCCAAGAAAATGTTGTTCAGGGCAGCCTGAGTCTGTAAGGAAGAGGACATTTGTAGAAGATGGCGGGGTGAATAAGAAAGGAAATGATAAAATGTGTTGGGAGTGCTCGGACTGCGAGGTGCAGCAAATATGTATGTCCTCCCGAACCTCAGGCTGTGTGCCGAAATACCAGGAGGAAGTTCCATCAGAATGGCTGTTACACGTTTTAATGATATGAACTCGAAGATAAACCATGAGGGCGTCTAGATTGTTGAACAGAATTACGTAGATGAGATACCGTCGAATCCCCTAGCGTGCGAATTAACGCATACTGTCATACCAACTTGTTCGAGGAATTCTCCTCGAGTCCTGGAAGATTGACTTAAGTGTAAGATGAACGGAGCGAAGATAAAAGAAACATGATTCACGCGCACGCTCCTCCGAAAGCTATTCAAACATTCATACTCCGATCATGAGCTCGATCAAGCCTTTATCGTGTCGAAACTATTCCCATCTGATTGAAGATCAATACACTGATCACCACCTGGCGGTTCAGTACGCAAAACCCCATGATTGTCACGCGCCCCGAGTTCCCTTTCCCTTAGCTTCGTTCTCTTCTGCTCTAGGTAACGTGTATGCGTCCCGCCTTTTCGTTCTACTTAGGTCTTCTGCTCTAGCGTTCAATACACAACGTCGTGACTGCGTGTTGCGAGCTCTAGCGATCCTGATTCATTGAAGTCAGTAAACGTTCACCGATGAACTTTCCCATGAACACAGATGAACTGAAGACGTACATTTGATAAAGCTCCCAGCCGAAGACTTGGCTCCGCGTGCCATTCTTCTCTTTTTGGAAAAGTACCATCGTGACTGACTCATGCCGCTGTTGGCGCGGCCCGATGATCAGAGAAGTTTTCAGAAATAATCCTAGCAGTGTTTGAAGTGCCACGGGTGCGCCCGTGTAAGGCGGCCACAAATCCATGGATAGCCTTGAGCATGGCGGCTGGTGCTCCCACAGGTCGGTTCCGCCCACAATTACACACCGGGAACTCCAGAATTTTAAGCCCCTCAAAATATAATTGAAAATTAAATTAGACAATAAAATAAAATAAGTGCCGCTTTTGTCAGGCTTAAAATATTTTACAACAGCAACCCCAGAATCTATCCGGATAAGATAATATGGTATTACATATTCTGAAACTCAGCATAATAATTAATTCAAACCAACTGATAAGTTTATCTTTTGTTATTAGTTAATTGTAGCTAGATAATATAATATTTTGGCGCACATTTTATTGTTATTGACATGATATTATTCTGCATTTGATATTATTAATTTTTGTCTCAGGCTTATAAGGCAATTAGAAAAGTATATTTTTTTATTGCAGCATTTAAGTAAATGGGCGGAAGGTGGGCAGAATGTGGCGATACGGCAGGCACATGCTGGGCATCGGTTGCCCACTTAGACTGAGTGCGCTGCCTGGTATTAGCCATAATACAATGACACGATATGTACATATACATTCACAATACATTTTTCAGTACATACAATGTGGGGGAGACAAGAGTTAAATATACCTCTCAGGTTCCGAGGAGCAGCCAGTGCAAAACTCTATTGAGGCATTTCATCACATCCATTGTCAGTGTGACATTTGAGTGAATCTGCATGACTAAAGTTTTTCCAACAGTACCAGCATTTGTGTGGTACTGGAGAGGCAGCATGTACTGTTTCATAGTGTCATTGGCGATCGTGCAAGCATGTAAAGGAGCAATCGCAGAGATTGCACAAGTAGCATTCACCGGCAGTGATGACAATTGTGCCAGTATGGGTGTTGGGAAGTGTGTGATGATGATGGGAAGACCCAGTACCATGAGATGTACTGCTTCTGCCGTTTGCTCCAGAGGCATGCATTGTCGATGTGAAAGGTGTGTGTACAATGTGCTGTGGATTGGGGGACATGTGATAGTAGGATTCCACAGTCGAGTGAGAGTGTGCTGGTGAAGTGGATCCTGTCGACGAATAGAGCTGGTAAGCCTGAGATAGGGTGGGAATGAACTGCTGCTGCTGAGCGAGATGGGGGTGGTGTCAAGACGCCTCGCCTAGATGGGGTGACACATACGAGCTTGGTGGGGAATTAGTAGAGTGGTATTGCTCAATGGTGGCTCTCTGAGCAGAGGTCGCATAATAGGAGCGATGGTCATCGGATGAGCTACATATATGTAGCATATGATATGTATGGGTACTGGGTGAAGTTTAGATGTGCTGTGAAGGCAAAATACTTCAGTGAAAAGAACTTGAATGGCACGAGTGATGCACCCATGGATCCAGCGGACAAATGGGACGCTGAGGTAACAGCGTGGTATGGCATGGATAAATGGTGGTGGGACTGATCTGCATAGGATGGTGCATAGTCAGTGGGTGATTGGGGCAAGTGGGCAGAGGGATGAACTTGGTGAGCAATGGCGCGGTGATGGCACTGCATCGGAGGACTTGGAGGAGGGCAGAGGACTGGACTTGGAAAGAGAGCTTGAGACAAGAAAATATTACATATGAAAATGTTGTTGTAATAGGCTGGGTGTCACCTGCTATTGCATGTCTTAGCAATGTACCTTAATGAAGCGTTACTAAATCATTACCTCTCAGAGTGTAGTAAGGCTGGTATGGACTACATGCCCTAAACACTATGGACAGTCATATTCAACACTAGTAACATCTACTAGAGACATGTACAAGACCTCGGGAGTGGTTGGGACATGCCAAAGAAACTATCCGAAGGGTCAGAACAACTGCACAAATGGCCAGAAGGCAGGAGCCAGCAGGACTCACTAGGAGGGGTCCAGGAGACCTGCAAGACTCGGGAGGCGATGTCGTCATGCCAGATGACATGTAGAGGTTTCATGGATATATCATGTCAGGCTGAGATAGAGGCCCTGCAAACGAGAGGATGCATGAGGCAAAAGTCGAGCTGGACGGATCAGACAGAGGGACAGCAGCTTGTACAAGTGGAAGAAATGTCCCAGAGGCCACACGAACGTGTGCAATGACGATACAAAGGTGCCAGATGAAGATATGGGCTAGGAGGCAAAAGGTGATGCCAGAGGTAACTAGAACCCTGAGAACAACGGAAACGGCATCAATGTTGGAAATCGATACCAGAGGTGGCTGATGAAGTGAACAGTGAGCACGACGAGTCGAAGCAGTTCAATCTAAAGGTGTTAGCCCAGACAGCGCAAGCGAAGGGTGATGGGCACACCTAGGTTGCCCCTACCATCACAGAGCACTACCAAATGACTCATAAAACCCACGATTGAACTGTGTTGACGTAGCAAGCTGCAGACGCAGCCTAGAGAAGTTAATGGGTGGTCAAAGACAAGAGGTATTTATCAGATCGGAGGATTACATCCAGGCCAATCCAAGGAGCAACCATAGGGTGCAAGAGTCAGCAAAGTTGTTTATTACCCAGTGGGGGTGTGGGTAAACTAGGGGCATGGGCATATCTCTGATAGTTCACAAAGAAAATCGCTGTGAATATGTGCGGTTCTAGCATGAAATGACAAAAACCACATACCTCCGCCTGGCATATTGCTTTCACTGATGATCCTCACTGACAACATTCTGTGGAACCATGTAGGCCCTGTTTGAGAGTATTTAGAATGCATTCACATCAATCGGTAGTCTACTCACTAACATTGCTATTTTTTTTACTATGGTAAAAACATGGTACTACCTTAGTGGGAGAAAGAAAAGGTGTTCATACGCACTCAGTGGGTACTTATTGTGAATTGAACTCAGTCTGGGTGACGCCGGGGAAAAAACCATGTGATCTTGTGGACTAGATCACATGGTGTTTCTTGGTGTTGCCCAGACTGAGTTCAATTCACAATAAGTACCCACAACATGTGTACGAACACTCTCTCTTTCCCCAACTGTAGTAGCACACAATTAATGTAGTACTATATCAATGTGTGCTGTATAATGTGAAAATGGCATCAGTCCAAGTAAAGAATGTCAGTGAGTCAACTACCGATTGATGCGGATTCACCCTAAATCACCTCAAATAGGATCTACCATAGATAAATTGGTAATGAAACGACATATTTTTCAGTACATACAACAGACATGTGGAAAGGCAATAACTGGATACAATGGAAACTAATCCCCCAAGTGCTAATCCTGTGCAGAATCACAGATTAGATTGGTATGATCAGGAGAAAACAGAGAATTGGCATACCTTCATTAACAACAAAACAACAATATGCATTGCTGAAAATTGTTATGAGTAAGCACGATTCCGAGGGCCTTGAGGATCCAGGACCACCAGAACCACTCACCTCCTCCTCTTTGGAGTGGAAACCCGAGGACAGACTACCCCCGGAATGTTACTGGACCTTATTCCCTGAAGACTATGCCCCATATGGCTATATGGAGATTTCCATTCTGAACTCGCCCTGTTCTTCCCTTCTCCCGCTTTCATAGATCTTGCCATGTGTCTCTAACGCTGCTTTTGTCATGCACCTCCGCTCCTTCTGCCATTCTCCTTTTGATGGCAGTGTCATCCCATTCTTATCATTGACTCCATGAGGCCATTGTAGTATACCATGTGTTCTGTTCCATCATTCTTCCATTCTGAGATGGTTCCGACCTGTATAAATAGTTAGTAGTTATCCTGTACATCCCCCAGCTAGATCTGCGCAATTATACACAGTGTTTAGTCTCATCCTGCCTGAGTCTCAAGTCTCAGCAGAGAACCCCTAGGATTTCTATAGGACATTGTGTCACCTTTAAGGACACACTGGGACTAGACATTGCGCAAGTGTAACAAAAGATCTAGCTCTCCTCATACCTCTGCTACCATGCAGCAAGGCATCCCACCAGTTGCCCACCATTTCTTACAGATACAGGGAAGACCCTCCTCAAGAGGACTCTGAGGACGAAACAGACAGAAGAGAACGATCAAGACTTGAGTCCATCTCCGAGACCCTCAGAAGGAACCAACCCCACTTCGCTCAAAGTGAAGCCCCTTCTCCTCCATCAAGATCTCATCTGTCTCGAAGAACTCCATTCTCCTCTGCCCACAACACCCCTACCCCTCAGAACAACCCCCTCCCCAATCCGGACCACTCAGAAATGGCTGAACTCAAAGCTGGACTCCCAGAAGAGTTCTCAGGAGAAGCGTCTGATGCCAAATTCTGGATCAGAGCCATGGATGCGTACTTCCTTATGAACAAGGATAAATACGACAATTTAAAGAAGATCTACACCACCCTCAATAGGATGTCAAAGGGATGGGGAAAGCAGTTCGCTGAAGCTGCATATGAAAACTTTGACTCTGGAACCGTTGCTCTAGACAAAGCCACCTGGAGCGAATTCAAGAATGAATTCTTAGAGATATTCTTGGACAAGCACACCGCTGCTGACTCTCGACGGAAGCTACACCAAATAACGATGAAAGGGAAAGGACTTAATTCCCTCAACAAATTTAACACCGACTTCCGACTCCTTGTATCTAAATCAGGGATCTCGGATCAAAATGCCCTGATTGAATGCTACATGAAAGGACTAGATCCAGATCTCACAGAATGGATCCTAGGAATGGAAAAAGAGCCTGCATCATGGAAGGAATGGTCGGAAAAAGCTGCTGCCTTTGCCTGGCAACAGGATCGGATAAAAGACATCCGGAAAGGGAGAACAGACTATGGACGAACCAACAACCGAGATCCAAATGCCATGGATATATATGCCCTTCAAACCACTGCCCTAGGATGACAAATGCTCTTCCCCACTGAAAGAGCTCGCCACATCAGGGAAAATAGATACTTCATCTGTTATAAAGTTGGATGCTCCACTAGGAATCATCCAAAAAGAGGAAACCCACCACCATGCCCCCCTAGGAACCCAGCCAGGGTCCAAACCATCGAAACAAAGAAAGGACCCATCGATGAATATGTGAAACAACTAGGAGAAAAGCAGGTGAATGAGAAAGAAGTACTCCAGGTACTTAAGGAATGTTTTGAGGATCCCAAAGAGGATGAAGAAACAATTGCAAAAGTCGAACTCAAGGACAAAGGCTTTTCAGATTTTTAAAGAGGGAACAGAAATTGGCTCACTGCTCCCCTAACTTTTCTTCTGTATTAGTATCAAGTGATCCAAAATCAATACTCGTTCCCATTTCACTTGAAATATCCAGAAGAACCACTGCCGAAACCACCGCCTTGATCAACTACAGAGCAACTGGCTCATTTATAAACTTGGACTTTGCCAAAAGAAACAACCTACCCATGGAAAGAATAGCACGACCCATCAGAGCTATCAATGCAGATGGAACAACAAATCAAGCAGGACTTATCCGGTTCTGAACCACGATCACTTTCCTCATCGGAAATGTAATGAAAAGCTGAACGTTCCACCTCCTTCCGGCCAGCAAGGAGAATGTCATCCTAGGAATGAACTGGCTTAGGGAACAAAATCCAGACATAGATTGGGCAACAGGAAAAGTAACCCTCCAACTACCAGACCGGGACCAGAAACAAACTCTGAATAAGGATGAAGAAGATGAAAGAAGATACCTCATAAGATATCTCTGGAAAGATCCCGATTTCGAGACCCACACATCATACTGCGAAAGATATGAAACCACTGAAGAATACGTCATGAAAACAACACTATCCATGGAACTAGAGATGGAGAAAAAGCAGGAAAAGAAGGAATTACCAAAAGACTATAGAAACTTCAAAGACGTATTTGAAGAGAACCCCCCAAATGTCCTACCTCCTTCACGAGCATACAATCATACCATCAAATTGAAGGAAACATTCATTCCAAAAAGAGCCAAAGCCTACTCCCTGTCCCTTCCTGAACAAGAGGCCTGTAAAAAGTTCGTAGAAGAAAATCTAGCAAACGGACGAATCAAGGACCTGAACTGAGAAAGAGCAGCATGCTTTTGAGGACATGAAACTGGTATTCTCTACTTCCCCAGTCTTAAAACAACCAGACTCAGAACACCCATACTTTGTAATGACGGATGCCTCACTTCTAGCCACAGGAGAAATCCTCATGCAAAAAGACTCCAACGGTGATCTCCACCCATGTGCATACCGATCTACCACTTTATCAAGTGCAGAACGAAACTACGACATATATGACAGAAAACTACTGACAGTTATCCATGCTCTTGAAGATTGGAGACACCACCTACTTGGAGCTCAACATGTGGTCCAGATACTCACAGATCACAAAAACCTTACCTACTTCAGAGCCCCCCATCGACTATCACGACACCATGCTCGATGGCAAATGTTCCTGCAAGACTTCGACCTTGCCTTCACACATGTACCAGGAACACACATGGGCCCTGCTGATGCCCTCTCAAGAAAGGATGACATATCCACTGAATCAGACAATGCTGAGGTCGTTCTCCTTCCAGATGATCTATTCTGTAAACAGATCGACCTCGCTTTAACAGATAAAATTGCAAAGTCTACTCCTTCCGATCCTTTTGTCCTCATCACACTTGAGAAAATGTACAATGACGCCCCCTGCTTCCTAGAACAAAGATGTCCAATTGGACCTTTGTAGATCAAGAACTCCGTTTCCAAGGACACCTCTTTATACCGGAACCAGCCCACCAAAAACTGGTCCATGATTTACACTACTCCCCAACAAGTGGACACATGGGTCACTTCCGAACATTAGCTGCTCTGGAAAAAGATTTCTGGTGGCCAGGAATGTCCACATTTCTGCGACGCTTCATCACAGGTTGTGCTACTTGTCAAGCCAATAAAGTAAACATCCACCCTACCTCCCCCCTCTGATGCCCTTAAACTTGTCTGTGTCTCGACCCTTTCAACAAATCTCTGTTGACCTTATCTCGGGACTACCCCCTGTCTCTGGATTTGACTCTGTTATGGTCGTGGTCGACCATGGCCTTTCGAAGGGGGTAATTTTCTGCCCTTGCTCCAAAACCATCAATGCACAAGGAATTGCCCAACTCTTTTTTGACCATGTGTTTAAAAGATTTGGCCTCCATGACAGAATCATCTCAGACAGGGGCCCCCAATTTGCATCTGTCTTCACCAGGGAACTAGCATGACTACTCCAGTATGACATTGCCCTATCATCTGCCTACCATCCCCAAACAGATGGAGAAACTGAACGAATGAATCAGGAACTTGAAACCTACCTCCGCATCTTCTGCAATGGATCAGCGGATCAGTGGGTTCCGCTCCTTCCATTGGCCGAATTTCATCACAACACAGCAACCCATTCCTCTACTCGGAAATCCCCATTCGAACTGATCATGGGATATCAACCCTAAGCCTACCCACCAATTGGAAAAACATTTGTTCCGGAATTGGAAAATAGATTAACCAAACTGGAAGACTCTCGAAAAGAGGCACTGGCAGCACACGAACGAGCAAGAATGTTTATGGAAAGACAAAAAAGATCCACATTCACCCCATGAAGTATGGTTGGAAGTGACCAATCTGAAAACAAACAACCCAGCCAGAAAGCTAGCCTCCAAATGTGAAGGACCATTCGAAATTGAAAAAGTAATCTCTCCTGTGGCCTACCAGCTCTGCCTCCCTCCAACATGGAAAATCCACAATGTGTTCCATGCCAGCCTACTAACCCCTTATGTGGAAACCTGGGAGCATGGAACCAACTTTTCCCAACCTACCTCAGAACTAATAGACAGAGAAGAGGAATGGGAAATAGACAAGATCATGGCTCATAGGGGAAGGAAGGGAGCCCACCAGTTCCACATCCGATGGAAAGGATATGGTTCCGGTGATGACACATGGGAACCGGAATCTAACCTCGGAAATGGATTAGAACTTTTGGAGGTTTATAAACGATCGAGGAAACTTGAAAATCCCCAGAACAAATGACCACACCTCAGGAATACTCCCTCGAAACCCCCCATGAATCCCCAAGACTTCACACCCCCTGTATACCCCCTCTCATGTCCGGAATCTTCGTTCCTGAACTACCTCCTGTCTGAGGACATAGACTCCCCCCTATTTTTCGAAACACCCTCCTGGTATTGGTCCTTGAATGCCCAGCCCTCTACCACTACCTCGTCTCACACCCTCTCTATGATGAAGCACCCATCTTCTCCCCCCTTATCGCAGCCTTTCAACGACTCTCACTCTCTGTCAGACTCAATCACGAAAGAGCTCGAAGAAATCCAACACCAGCAGAATCACTTGATTATGCAATCGAACACTCTCTGGCTGAAGGACAAATCCAAATCTGCCAAACCCTCGCAGACCTTGGCATCTTCAGAATCATCAATACCTTCTCCAGAATTACTCTGGCTCCCTACCTCCGTCCACTCCTCCAATCCCTCACTGAAGAACAAGGGGGAAACTACCTCTTGGACCTCGCCCATGACCACTTTGTCATATCGCCCTCTTCCACCCCCATCGTCGAGAAACTTAATGGGACCAGCTACGCCCGGAACCCTCCCATCATGGGAAGCACTGGACCATTGCTTGGAGGAATCGCCGTGGCCGAAAGGAGAATTAAAGATGCAGCCCTACAAATGGCAGAAGGATTGGCCGTGACCTCCCTCCCCCAAACCCCCCAAGTTCTACCCATTCGAAATGGCCCGAAGAAGCCTGTACCATCGGTTGAAGGAAGTGAGGGACAGAGCACGAGTTTGATCAGAGGAAAAGAAAAAGGAAAACAGAAAGAAGCACCATTACCTGACCCCATTCCCATTTTCCCAAGACCTCCCCCAGGACCAACTCACAGGAATAGGAGGCCCAACAAACTCGCATGCTTCCAATGTGGAAGTATCAAACATCTGCGACCCGACTGCCCTATTTACACATGCCTCTTCTGCTAGCACAAAGCCCCCGGACATATCCAAAGAGAATGCCCCTCCAACCAATGCTCCTCCTGTAATGGAATGGGACACTCATCTGCTGAATGCTTCGATCCAGAGGACTTCAATGATGACAATGTCCTCTTCAACGATGGAGATTCTGTGGGAGGTGACTTTAGAAATTGAAGAGGGTCTTCAACAGATAGAAGAGGGTAATGTTACGAGTAAGCACGATTCCGAGGGCCTTGAGGATCCAGGACCACCAGAACCACTCACCTTCTCCTCTTTGGAGTGGAAACCTAAGGACAGACTACCCCTGGAATGTTACTGGACCTTATTCCCTGAAGACTATGCCCCATATGGCTATATGGAGATTTCCATTCTGAACTCGCCCTGTTCTTCCCTTCTCCTGCTTTCATAGATCTTGCCATGTGTCTCTAACACTGCTTTTGTCACGGACCTCCACTCCTCCTGCCATCCTCCTTTTGATGGCAGTGTCATCCCATTCTTATCATTGACTCCACGAGGCCGTTGTAGTATACCATGTGTCCTGTTCCATCACTCTTCCATTCTGAGATGGTTCCGACCTGTATAAATAGTTAGTAGTTATCCTGTATATCCCCCAGCTAGATCTGTGCAATTATACACAGTGTTTAGTCTCATCCTGCCTGAGTCTCAAGTCTCAGCAGAGAACCCCTAGGATTTCTATAGGACATTGTGTCACTTTAAGGACACACTGGGACTAGATGTTGCACAAGCATAACAAAAATTGCCAGCGAGCAAAGTGACACAGCACGCTCATTGGGCTCATAAGCTCCAGTTCAGCCTGCAGTGTACTGGAGTACAGGCTTGCCGGGAAGTGTGGGTAACATCTAAATGGATCAGGTATTTCTTTTTCCCAAGGATGATAGCGCTGGACAGCAAATTGGATATGGCCATTATTTTTAAAAATGTACTTGATTTGTCCAGGGACAGCGGGGCCAGATTGAGTGGCTGCAGGGTAGAATAACACCTGACTGTTTCCAATGTAGGTGACATGCCAGCTGTAAATCACACCACCCAAGGTGTATCGAGCATGAAAGACTAAACGCCTGGAAGAAATCAAAGCTGCGAGATCATGTGGAACAGCCCGCAACTCTTTGTCGCCACTTCCTGCTGTCGAGAGCACAGGCCCACCAGTAACATACTTGTCAAACAGAATTTTACACTCCTGTATTGCTGGAGGGCATTTTGATCATGAAAACCAGCACTTGAGTCTAGATCCTTGAATGAAAGACTGTAAAATTGTCTCTTTGTATTCGCCTAATGATGTCAACTCAGTGAATGAAGTTGGATACTTCAGATGGGCTGACTGATTTTATGGTTAGTGGGTAATCGCTGTAATTGACCAATCAGATGCTCGAAGGGAAAGCACCACCAAGATTGCACGGGCCCAAAGAGTTCAAGATAATCGTGTATGTGACATGCCATATGGCTATTTGGTCACAAAGAAGCATCCGGTAAGACCTTATTTTCAACTGTAAGCCGTAATATGATACAGTAAAATGTGTACTCATGTTTTTTAGATCTGCAAGCCATGCTCGGATACACATACTATACGCATTCATGTGTGATGTGGTCATGACCCAATAACAGGCAATCTGAATGGGAGAAACAAGCTGCATAGTGTGGTCCAGAGTATGTCATAGTTGATCTGCCACCTCTTGTGATGAGTGCTGCAGTCCTTCTCCCCAGAGGCTAATCAGCACCAATGGTAAATAGACAGTAGCCAAGATTCGCCATTCATCAGCTTTAAGGGTACCCACTCTAGCTTCACCAAAGTTCTTTGGAACAGACCTCAGCCAAGATGGGACATCTCTACACTTTATGACTTTTTGGATGTGCTGCATAATTTGAGGACTGGAAGTGTATACATGCACAGGAGCTACCATTGGCTTGAACCGGCACTGTCTAAATTAAATGCGGGATTACACGGCTTATGAATAATACACATACCCATTCAATCAACGCTTTAACCCAGTACACTTTGTGAACTTTTTTCCCTGTAAGAGATAAACCAAGACTACTGGACACAAAACGCAGAGCTCCGATATTTTTGTTCATCAGCTTGCATTCGAGTGATTTGAGGTGTTGCTCAATCAAGCTATTATCGATGGGGGCATCAATAGCACTTGTAAGAAGGGAATGAATATTACTGATATGCTTTTTGTCATTGGCACTAAGATTTTCAACACTGAGCAAAGAGGAGTCGGGAGATTGGAATGGTTCATGAAATGCTGGATGTGAATCTGATTCAGACTTGTATTTTGCCGCAGTAACAAATGTGAGCCCCAAGTATTTCCAAAAGTGGCTCTGTGTCAAGCCCTCCAGCAAACAGTGCATGGAGTCCACGACTAACTGCCGGGCTGGATCCCAGTACAAAAGTTGCCAAAAAGTTGACCAACGTACTCCATGTTGAACAAATAACCGGCTCCACTCAACAAGTGACAATGTGTCTCTGTAAGCTTTGGCATGAGTGCGCAAGACATCTTTGTCATGGAATCTCCAATCATCAGATTCGAAATCTGATCTACCGAGCATAGATGAGTAAAAACAGTGACAGGCACTACAATAGAAATGGCTACTAGTGTCAGCTAGCTGTGCTGTTTTTCTGGCAGCTGGGAGATCACAGACAACACAAGCAATTACAAATCAAGTGAGGCGGCTTCTGTGGGAGGCTGTGTGAGAGATTTGGACGCCCCTTTCCCAGCTGTCCAGTAGATCGTCAATCAGTGGGTCAAGGAAGTAGTTTAGCCTGTTGCCCGATGGCTCCTGTGAACTGGGGATGATGCCAATGAGATACATATTTTCAGGTTTATATTGAATGGCCAGAGGTAAATTCAGGCATGCGCACAAGATAATGCCACAAGAAGTTGTAGCATTACACTGAAGATTTCCTTCGACATTGAAGAAGTCAACATTCAAGGAGAACAAGTAGTGGCCTTCGCTTCTGCAGTCTATGAATAACTTTTGGCCACAAGGGCCCTTGAATGTGCATACAAATTGAGCGTCCCACACATCTTTGACTGCAGGAATCAGTCTCAGAACACTTGAAATGAAACTATCACATGATTTGTCCATAAGGTCTTCTAAATCAGATCTTGCCAACAACCCTGCAAGATAATTGTGGAAGTGGTGATAAACAAAGGTCTTGATTGGAGTTCGGTGGTCTTGAGGATCACTGACAAGAATGGCGCTGCAAATGTTGTCTTCCACATGGAGTCTGTTTGTACAGTGAAGTGGATAGGAGACAACTTCCAATAAGATTTGTGGTCCATAAGTGCAACTGCATGAAGGACAGACTGCATAGGTAGTTATACAGCCTTCAAGATTAAATCAAGATAATGTGGTCTTCATAGTCTTTGGGATTTGCATGAGGGTCCGCTCACAAAGAGCTTTTGAGCCAGGTTGGATCAAATTAAACACAAGAGTAAGGATGATGGATACTTGGGATATTTCATTGCAGTGGTCAATGGGGAGGTCAAAGTGGTGAGCTGGATAAAGTAAAAATTAGTGAATTGTCTGGTTCCAAAATCAGATTGAATTACAAGAATCATACTCGACTATAGTTGGAGACCCAGTCACCTCAGAAGAAGTGAGCCGCATATCTAACTGGTCACACAATGCCACAAGCTGTTTCCTCTGCTCAGTAACCGAGGTTACTTGTTGTTTCACGTTGGATAAACATTGTTTAGCAGCCAACAGCTGAGAGCAAAGTCGACGGTGATTGAATGGTGATGGCGATGAAAGATGTCACTTGATTTGATTGACTTGAAGCTCAATTTTATTCAGCACTTTGTGAGCGATCCTTGTATGACAGTGTCTCTCCTTCTGGAGACCAGAACTACTGTAATAATGTCAGGTCTGTTTGCCATAGAAGCAAAACAAAACACACTCATATTCTTTCCTACCAGAGTCTTTCTCCGATGTAGGTGAAGGGCTGGTACACATTAGTGATGACAAAAGACAAATCAACCAGTGCACACACCTGTCCCTCAGGGAAGTATTGACAATTGAATTGGCTACTCTGTTGAGCATCAGAAAACATCAAAAACAGACGTAGACAGTGGCTCACCTGTTACTAGAGATCTGGTCGAAAGTACTAGCTGCTTCACTAACATCTGGAGACTGCATATCTCGATGAGAAGTTGAAGCACTGGCAGATGTTAATATGTAGGTCTCAAAGACAGACGAAGGCAGGCACTCACTTATTATCAAGAGAAATCCATCCAATAGCATTAGCCAGTTCATCAACATCAGGAGGCCAGAAATCATGAAGATCTTCAGCGGAGGACACCTGTGCTTGATATTCATCATGAGATACCCATAACTTGCTCGATTGGGAATCAAAATCGGGGCCATGGTCACGGAGGGAGGAGGCCAAAAGCACAGTGGAGAGAGCTTTTAAATCAGACTGAGTCATGGATGAGCGAGTTCGGGAGCGATTCCCTGAAAGGTGATCGATTGTGACAGGTTGATTAGCCAGGTTAAGCACTGCCATCCTAGGCTAAAGAACCTTAGGGATCGAGGTATTGTGGAGATGAATTTGCCTAAATCTAACAGGTTGGGGCTTTCCACCAGGGGAGCGAGCTACACCAGTCTTGTCTACTTCGCAGCATACTGAACATAAGCACTGGTAATGTTCACTGCATGCAGGCATGAGAAAGTTAGATGGTTCAGGATTCAGTGAGCTCACCTTATGTGCAAGATTCGACCATAAAATACAAGACCTCTGTATATGGAACAATGGTATGACAACGGTTCTGGCTGGCAAAATACAACATCTAGTCAGATCGCAAGTTTGAGAATATAAGCAGCATAATCATACACATGGCATATACCACGGAGTCCGTGATTTGTAAGGTAGCGAATCATCCTTACTTCAGAGATAC
>JBBPMJ010000322.1:20941-36626 GCA_038090255.1 Austroboletus niveus
GCATCAGAGGCATTCGCAGAAGCAGTGAACTTCACACCTCTTGTAGCTACGGAGGTACTTGGGACAGGTGTTGGCACCTTTCATGAAGGCTTGTGTTTCCCAGAGGTACTTGGAACAGGCATTGGCACCTTGGATGAAAGCTTGTGTTTCTCAGAGGTACATACTGCAGGCCCTTCTTGATGAGCTTTTAAGAGCGTCATCTCCATAGCTGCTGATATGACTACACGGGATGTGGGCTGGTAAATGAGCTCTTCCTGGGATATCAGGAGGGGCAAAAGTGGTGGAGGTGTGACAATCTCTTGGAGTTGGGTGTCTTTTTGCTTAATGGAATGCATATCAGATATGACCAAAGTACCATCATGGATGGTCTTATATTGCGCTTGCTTGAAGGAGTTTATTCCTGCAAAACCTTGTGCATGGAGACAGTACAGCAGTTGTCAAGATTGAATAATTGGTTGGTATCCATCGGTATCCATTGCCAATGGCCAACAATTGGTCTGTAATGACGGCAGTTCAGGAGTCAACATTGTCAAGATTGAATGATTGGTCCATATTTGTCATCAGTCACCCTAACTGGTAAATCTCTTCGTTGTTAGGGTCTCCAGGTCATTAACAATTGGTCTGATGATGGCAGTACAGTTTGCCAACAATTGATCTCTAATGATGGCAGTACCAGATATGCACTGGAGCGGTTCATTGTCAGTCTTTCAGAAATAACAATAAAGAACTCAAGAGACCTCTTTAACTTTGTCATAGTTAAATACGCACCTGAAATCCGCAACATCACAGAATTCACACTTGCTTCTCGCTTCGACAACATGGGTGTTATACACAGTACTTTCGACAGGCATGCTTCATCCTTTGTCTTGTCGCCCTCACCCTCTGTCCATGCCTCAGCCTCATCTCTTTCTCATCATCTGTCTCAGGCCTGCCCTCTGCTGCTTTTTCGCCACCCTTGTCATCTTCCTCTGCCTCTTGCTCTTCTCAGACAGACCTTGAATCTGATGCTGCTGGTCTTACCTCACTGCTGATCTCTCCACCTTGCCCCTCGTCCAAGCATTAAGCTGAGGGTATTTCAGATCTCAATGGTCGACTTGTCAAGAGGATCACCCTTGATTTTGATTCCTCTGGGCTTGCCTCATTGTCAATCTCTCCATATAGGCCCTTATTCAAGTGCCAAGTAGATGGTACTCCAGATTTTAATGGCTGACCCGCCAAGAGGGTCACCCTTGATTCTGATTCCTCTGGGCTTGCCTCACTGCCAATCTCTTCACCTAGGTCCTCATCCAAGTGTCAAGCTGAGGGTACTTCAGATCTCAATGGCCAACCCACCAAGAGGATCGCCCTTGATTCTGATTCCTCCGGACTTGCCTCACTGCCGATCTCTCCACCTAGGCCCTTATTCAAGTGCCAAGCAGATGGTACTTCGGATCTCAATGGTCGGCCTGCCAAGATGATCACCCTTGATTTTGATGCTGTTGGTCTTGCCTTACCACCGATCTCTCTACCTTGCCTCTTGTCCAAGCGTCAAGTAGAGGATGCCTCAAAACTCGATGACCGACCTGCCAAGAGAGTCACCCTCAATTCTGCCAGTCTCACCATTCCTCCATCTCGAGTGATTGCGCTGAGAACAGTTTTATGCAGAAATGAAACAATGTTCATTATACCCAATCACAAAGTATGTTCCCTGTTCCTGGACATGGCTGGGCTAATATATGACATCATTAAAAGTTTAAAAGATCAATTCTCTGGTATATGCCTGTCAAACTTCTATACATGATTACAGAAGAACTCGAAGAAAAGAGTCTTCAGATACTCTTTCAAGTCTGCCAATGCTTCCGAGAGGTTGCTAGCACTCAATATTTGATCAAATAGAAGTTCCCTGCGATTGATGAGAATGGTTGGCTTATGATAGAAAACCAACGATGTGAGACACTCCTTGTCTGGAGATGCACCAACAGTTTCAAACTTCCTGGATTATTTTGGCTCACATGTTCATATGATACTAGTGACTGCCACTTGAAGGCTTTGACACTGTTTTTTGAATCGCTGAAGGAACTGGAAGTTATTCCCAAAGTCCACCTTTGTTCATATGATACTAGTGACTGTCACTTGAAGGCTTTGGCACTGTTTTTTGAATTGCTGAAGGAACTGGGAGTTATTCCCAAAGTCCACCTTTCCCTATATGGAGGTTTAACACAGGATTCTCTAGGATTATGCACACTTTTGGAGGCCATCAACCTATCAGAATGTCACATACTCATCTGTAATGGCCACAGCTCCATAGCAAATCAAACTGGGATGATCAACAGTTGTCATAACATGTGCGTGCGTGGAAGTCATCTCAAAGTACTTCATCTCAATTCACTGCTTCTTTTTGTGACAAGCAGCTTTGCTTTCACCCTCACAGTCCTGCACAATGCTCCTTTGCGACGTCTCACTTTAACAAATACTGGATTGGATGGACGACAGTGGTCATTTTTTCTTAGCTTGGTGAAGCTTTGATGTCTGGACACATTAGAAATTGATGAGAATTGTCCCATCCAAGCTTTGGTTAAGTTCCTCATCAGACATAACATTTCCTCATTGTGCGTCACTGATAAGGGCATCACTACTCTTCCTCCAAAGATATGGCAACAATGCCATCATCCCCTTATTCTCTCTTTGACAGAACTGGATGCTCCTGGCACTGTTGCCATCACACTGTCTTGTCTTGCAGACTTCAGTCCTTTACTTCAATGACTCACTGTTCATCTTCATCTATTGGATACTCATCCCAACCTTCTATGCCTTCTGCTCAAGTGCACAGTGAGCTTTCCATTCGCCAAGGAGCTTCAGAATCGAAATTCCGACTGCGCTGGACTATGCTGCATATGCAGTGCCTGACAATGTCGATGCTTTCATGTGCACTAGAGTTATTAGCTTCAAAATGGCAAGGACCAACTGCAGTACAAATCCTTCCGAGACCATAGTAAGTCCGCTCTTTTCAGTTACATACTTTTCCTTAACAAACTTTTCCTTGACTATTTCAGAGTTACTGTGCACCTTGGATGCAAGCATTCCCCTGGGCTGAAGAAGTTTGGATCTACACAAATAGTAAGTTTTCTTTCAATGAAGAACTCGAAGAAATGTTTCAGGCCTTCTTGTCGCTTAGAGAAGAACTTAGTGTCTGTACCTTGAGGTACGGATGAGATACCCCTTTACCTGATTGTACCCTCCCTCCTGCTGCTCTGGTTAGTTGTATGATAGCTCTCCTACTCAGTTCTGTTGATTGTACTATAGCTATACTCTCTGCTCACTTCTTGTCTGATTGTCTGCCCTGCCTCTGTTCTGTACTATAGCTATACCCTGCCTCTGTCCTGTACATGCATCATATGATATGTTTTATTTGTTTTATTTGCCTGCCTGCTTACTTGTGCCCAAAATTTTTGACTACATAGCTAAACAAATGTCCTCCAAAGGTAGTATAACACATTCAGGTCATGATGTACTAGAAGAAATTACAACAACCACTTTCTTCTCACTTCGTACCCACCTGTGGACTTTTAAGAACAAGCCCTGCAGGTCTCCTTGCAACACTAACACCATTTGGTCTTTCACTGTTGGATTTGCTGGAGTAAGAAAATGCACAGGAACATAATGATGTTTCATGGCAGCCCCTACATGGTTACCAGAAACGGAAAGCGCGATACACCCCAGAGGTGCAAGTCCCTCATTGTTGGAGAACCAATCAGGTCCAGTATGCATAACATACTTCACATAGTTTCCTGTGTGATACCGAGCATCAACCTTGAAACATAGCTTATGCAGGGTGAAATTGCAGAAGTTGTCATTGAATAGCTACTCCATGCAACCTACATGTTATATTAGTGTTATCATTCAATGGTAGCGATGACCCACTAACCCTTGTCAATTGCTGTGTCCTCCGCTGTAATCCTCCAGGCATCTAATTCATTTTCTTCCAAAATTTTTGGTGAAGGGGGTGGTGTTTTGTTCCAGACTGGGGTCGGTGAGCAAATGAAAGACTGTTTTATCATGTTTTTGAGTCCGAGCATATATGGCCCAGGAAGCATTGTTTCATCCAAGAGGACACCATCCCTAAAAAATATTGGTGATATCACATACATCAACAATATAAGGGAAACTTACTCAGTAGCCAACCATGCATTCTTGATCTCCACAGAGTGATGTCCAAAGAACAATACTACACTAGTAGCATGATTGACGGCATGGAGTGTGGCACAAAAACCTTTGTGCTCTCCTCGGATTATCCATATATCACAACTGATTGAGCATTGCATGGCCTGTTCTAAGGAATACTCCATAAGCCGTGCACATAACTGAATCGGGGTCCTGATCTAGAATGCATCTGTCACAATAAATGTCATGAAGGAATATTCATCACTCACAATATGGCGATCTGCCTCAGAGAGAAGTTCAATCTCATCTTTCGAAAACTTGACGGCTCATATGATGCCAATGGTGCCATGCAGTTCACCTTGCCTGATTTGTAGAGTATCGCTGACAAATACTCCATAGCCCTGCTCCTTTGTGTAGCTGAGCAAAAGTTCCGGCTTTGTGACCTCAAGTCCATCCAAGTGAAAGATTGACATTTCTTCGACTTCAACTTTCTTAGGATGCCAAACTGACACCCATACGAATCCATGGTTGGCGAAATTTTCAATGAAACCTTTCTTTCTGCAATGTTGTTGACCACGCAAGATCTTAACTAGATCTCCGGCCATATTTTCATTGAAACTTGGACTGGAGTGATGAAGTATGTCGGTGGGTAAACCAGGATATTTTGAGGTCATCGGGGACACGTGAGGCATCAAATGCATTTCCAAGAAAACGGAAGGCACAACAACCTTCAAAAAGACTTAATAAGGATAGATTACTGGATAAAGTAACTTACCACCTTTAGATCGCGTAAAAGAAGAGTAGCATTCTTCTCAGCAGCAGAGATGATGGTGGCCATACAGCTGCGATGAACACCAGCAAGTATCCTCACAGTATCACCGTGCCTGAAGATGCGGCGAACATTGACAAACAGTACTTTGTATTCGAATGCGGCGAGTTCACGATCGCAAGACTGTATAGACACTGTTGATTGGCCGTGATCCAGGGATATAATAGTTCCTTGTTCACCCACAAACAAGCCAGACAGAGGATGTACAAGATTACCTTCTCTTCAGAACTGTGCAGAGAAAGTAAAGTACGTGCAGTCTATGAGGACAGGGTTGATCTGCACTTCAGTGTGGAGTGCAATATAATCAGAATGGGGTACTTCGATGATGATAATGGAACCTTTCAGAAACCTGCGTCGGAGGAGACCATGGGAGTATTGCTTGCCTTGGTAGCTAAGCATGCCATCTGCATCCAATGAAAGAACTTGCAGCCCTGCAGCTTTGGCAGCTAACAGATCAAAGAGCTTCCTCTCCACTTTCTTCTGCATCTTCACTTCCGGTGGGACATCTTTGTCTATCACATCATATGGCCACTGACATGGGACCACAAGGACTTTGCAGGAGAGTTCATTGGCTGAGATGACATAGCTGATATCATGCTGATATGCTCTGCATTGAGTAACACAGACCCATGAAAATGGCTGAGCGCATGGGTGCTGTATGTGGGCAGCAGAAATGTTCTCATCAGCGAGAATCTTGATTTCACGCATAGCGGCAAGGTGAGATGGAGGACAAGCATTCCTGATTTGAAGAGGACTCAAAGCTTCAACAAATAGTTTGTCGAGCATTCTAAGAATGTCCCAGCATCACATACACCCTTTCTCCACCTTGCAGGAAGGATGGCAAGGAAATAGGAACCGCGGGACCTTGGGCTCCAGCAGTGTCACAGTGTTGACCCCTGACACTTGATTCTCCCATTTCGTAACAGGCGACAAGACATTCCAATTGTTCGGTGTAAGCTGCCTTTCTAGCCAGCTGAACATCAGAGCAAACGTGAGTCAAGTCATTGCCCTCCTCATCTTCATCTGATTCTCCCTCTTCAGCAGCAGCATCAATGTAAATAGAACTGCCAGTTTTGCGACATTTGGCAGAGCATTGAGATGGGCGTGATGATGGATGTGATGTGCCTCGACCTGAATCAGATCCAGAGGTGGCCACAGATGCTGTGATAGGGAGATCAAGAGTGACCATCTCTTCTTCGACAATTTGAAGAGCACGGGGTTTTGATGGCGCACTTGCTGCAAGGAGGTTGTCATCAATGTCTTCATCTGCGAGGCATGATGCCTCAAACACCGCATTAAACAGATCCCTCCATTCCTTGTAGACATACTGGCTCCCAAAGCGGCTTTCCATCATCGCAGCTAAGTAGGGATATTCATGTACCTTGGCCGCCCAATCTCTTATGAGACTCCACACAGAGATATCTTGATGCAGAGATGAAGATTTAACTGCACATCATGTTAACAAGTAGTAAGAAAACATGATAGATAACTGACCTAGGGGAGCTGAAGGTGACTTTATACCTTGTGCAAGAGTTTCTGACTCAAGACATGAGGGTAAAGACAATGAAGTACCTTATGAATTGTGGCATTAGAGCAAGCAAAGGAAAATAAAAGGTAGTTACCATATTTCTCCAAAACCAACTTGATCTCCTGGAGGCTGACTCCACCCTTGAAGGTGATGATTTCGATGAGCATGGCCCATTCATCAGGATTGTACTCTAATGAGTCGGCAAACTTGAGCTCAATGAGTTGGAATGCATGGGTAGAAGTGATCACATTTCACCCAAACCTTTCAAGTATTTGAAGGGCAGCAGGATTGTATATTGTTGGTGAGATTTTGAATGGGGAAGGTTTGGGAGGTAACATTGTGATTGAGTAAAAGAAGTTGCATGAGCTTGGACCCCTGTGAATAACTTGAGTTTAAATCACATTGGACATTGACCACATACCTTCCCCCCACCATTGACTTACGCAGCGACACCATTTTTACATTATACAGCTTGCATCTTTCACAGCTCACATCTTTGCGTTATATAGCGTTATATAGATAAAACTACTGCGTTAATAATTATAGTGCTATTGGTGCTATTACACGCTATGGTTGGTAGGAGGAAGAGAAGGTGTTCACATGCATGTTGGTGGATACTTATTGTGAATCAAACTCAGTCCGGGCAACGCTGGGAAAAACCACGTGATCTGTGGACTTAGCTGCGAAAAAATATAAGTTCACAGATCACATGGTTTTTCCCAGCGTTGCCCAGACTGAGTTCAATTCACAATAAGTACCCACTGACGTGCATGTGAACACCTTCTCTTCCTCCCACCAATCAAAGAGTATTAGTAGTACTATGTACTGTAATAATGTAACAATGTAACCCGAGCCAGTGAAAACAGCGTTACCGCATACATCTCCAGACGTCCATCAGTGATCCAAGTAGTAAATATGGATTCGCTCTAATAAATCACCCAAGCAACATTGTTGGGCAGAGATATGTGCCCCAAATCATCATCAAATATAAGTATTGAATCTCGCAGGATATCAAGAAGGTACTACAAATACAATACGTCTGGTGCTTCTTGCTGCCCGTTTTCCATTCTCCTATTCACAGCTTTGTGTCTAGGATATTCCAGTACTATCTCCGAGCTTCCCTTGACCCCGAAATCACCCCTTGTATCCTTATTGGCCTGATTGGCGGTCCCTTCAAGGTCTTGTTTGGTGAAGATAGTTGTGGGCTGTGCTTCGCCGACTGACTGTGCATGGCCTGTCCTGTTTACTTCATATGGAAATACCTCCTTGAGGCACAGCATCATGTAGGTCATGTATTCTCGGTACCCGTTTGGGTTCTAATATACATCAGACACAGGAAGAAGGGTATCTTCATATGGTGAGCACTTACAATTGCTTGTATTGTGAAGACTAGGAGTAAAGCGATACTGAGCAGTTGCTTCAGGACTTGAAACATAGTGAATATGTGGACTATCCAGTCACGCTTGCCAACATCTGCTTGTGATATGCCCTTTGGCTTTTTCCATACAGAAATCTTGGGATCCCTGTTATTGCTGGATGAAGCTGCCACAATTAGGTAGAAGTTATCCATCTCATATATCTAACAAATGTTCCTGATTGCATTTGATGACAGTTACAACTATGCTCACTGTTAACATCTGTGTTCGGCCTTGTTTCGCATGTTGCAATGTGTCAAGCAACCTCCCGTTTTCTCTACTAAAAACATATATCAAGCCATATTCACTTCCACCCACAACTTCCTCTGCTCCAGTGGCAAATGCAACTTGCTTGGGATATGTCTTTGTTGGCCTAGTATCGTAGGTATGTACACATGTCCCATTATCAGACTGATGCAGGCTGAACCTGCTGACAGCATTGTCGACAGCGAAAAAAGTTGGACCTTCATATACTGCCACAGAGCCTCTGGCTGCAGATAAGCCAGCATGATCTATCTGTACATATCAAGACTTACATCATCATATCCAGAGACCATTCTCCTTCTCCCAGGATTAAACCATCTTTTCCATGAAGCATACACCTGTAATTACATAAGGGCTTCATTATTACTGCATAAGACAAGGCTTCATTCACATCTCTCCATTATACATTCTGAAGATCACAATATCCTGTCCATGGAAATGTAATGTGCATGGAACTATCATAGGAAGCTCGATGCTAAAGGCAATTGACAAGTGATATCCTGCGTCTAGGGTCCAAACTTGTACTCGCTTATCTTGGGTACCTGTGACAATGTGCGTATTGGTGGTGTTGGGATTATCGAGGGACATATGCATGATCTTGTGACCATTTCCAATCTGTCTGGCACAAATCTCTTTGAATACCAATCCCAAACCTTGGCGCAAAAGCAATAAGGAGCTGAGGCCAGTACCACAGCATAAAGCCTTCCGCAGATCATCTTTGTGAGTAACCCATAGCATGCATGTGATCGGATTGCAAATGTTTCTGATTTGGGTGGGTTTAGGGAGTTCTTTTTGATGCTCCAGATCCCATACTCTCAGCCCGTCAAACCCTATCCTTTAGTGAGCTTTGAGAATTTGTGTTTTACGAAATCACTAACCGCCACTAGCCAATAGTTCACCTTTGCATGAAACTGAGAGACAGAGAATAGCATCTTGATGCCCCTGCAAATGGCACACTAACTTGTATCATGAAGACGGATATGAGAACATGACAATTATTTCATAGGAGAGTTGTGTGACCTATGTATTTATTCTGGTTCTGCCCTACACAATTACAGCATTAGTTCAGTTATCATGACGACGACTGTTGTCATCATCGTCATTGGTATGTACTTATTTTAGTTCCACAAGTGATTGATATTTGGTCTAACAACATCCCTTTACAGCATTGCTTCGGTATCTTGATGACTGTTGTCTTCGCATCATGTTCATCAAGCTCAAATTGATTATAACTGTTGTCTTTTTTTTGTCAGTTTATTGTAATCAGTTTGTTGTTTTCCGGCTACTTTAGTGGATGTAGCGACAATCTTTCACAACCTTCCTTCATGACTTGGTTGGTGGTATGTGGTCTCAGGTTTAAAAGTTGACGAAGAAAATTGATTTATCCAAGTATGTCGCTTTTGTCCTCTCTTGGTGCTGTTTGGAATGCAACAGTCGCAGAACATGGCCCAAATCCCTCATCATTGGCTTCGGGTAAGATTTGCTTACATCCATGCAACTCCTTATTGACAATTCACATGGACTCTTCAGTGACAATGGACATCTCTCAAACCGGTAGACCGTATGTCTAGCTGGATATCTCCATTGACCATGTGTATAGAACCATCGAAACAGCATGGCTTTGTGCTAATGGACATCGAAAGCTCTGATAATATGCTCAGTACTGAGCAAGACATTTATTCTGATGTGACTCGAGAGACCAGTATGGTACACCATGACTCTGAGCATGCAGGCTCCGATACTGTGGGTATGCTTCACATTCTTTTTGTCTGCTTTCTCTGATGTGGACCACAGAGTCGGTGAAAAGTATCACTACCCCGGGTGTTCTTTCAGGCTTCTCCATGCCGGGTAGTTTCATCCCATCCAACCATCGTGCCCTTCCTTGGAAATCTCTTGTTCAGCCTAATGAAGTGCCAAACTACTTTCCCATGAGATCCATTTTGGTTCAACCTGACGATATCTCAATGTTATCTAGCATTCAAAAGTTTTAATCAAAGAAAAAGAAGTTGACCATTCGAAGAAATTGCAGGAGTCCATGAATGGGCTAAAAATTCGGTTGCAGCATACTACAAGCAAACTCAAGGTGGGTGACTGCATAGATGTCTGTCTTCATGGGTTAATACTCGAAATCAGGACACTAGAATGTGAAAGCGAGCCATACTCCAAGCAACAGCTCAGCAACTCAAAAATACACGAAGTGAGCAGTCTGCGACTTTACGATGTATAGCCAAACAAGATGTGAGGATGAAATGTGATTTGGAGGAGAGAGATTACATTATCGCTCAGCAGATGGACAGGCTTCAAAGTCTTGAAAACACATTAGCCCAAGTTATGTGAAATACTGTTGATCAAGCTGTAGCACAGATCGCACAGAGAGATTCTGTGATTGCTGAACAAGCAGATATACTGAAGGGCCTGCAGAATGACTACTCATTACTGATGGATCATATGACGAAGCTTGCAGTATGTATCATATTCTCCAATGTCCAACTATGAAGTGTTCTCACCAGTTTTCAGACAAAGAAAGAAACAGAACTGATGGCGATGATGCATCAGCAACAGATGATTGTGGAGAAATTTGAGGTCAGTGTCTTGAAGATTCTAATCTGTATCTTAAACATGTTCTCTCAGAAAATTCAAGTACAATAGACAGCGCAACCACCGCAACCATGACATGCTGCATCAGACGTGTCGAGATCGCGGTTGTCAGGCCAATTTTCTGAAGTGAGTCTGTCCATGGGTGCGGTAAATTAGCATTAATTGATGAGAAGATGCCTGTGGACTCTAATGCTTAAAAACTGAAAGCTGCTTTGCCCACTGAGCTCACAGACACAATACAAGCCTTTGCCCAGCAAGTTATCCAGATTGTTTCCAGGGACCTTCCAGTAGCCTGAATAATCAACCCCTCTCCGCATAAACGGGCAACAAAGAAAGTTCAACAATTGATGCATGAGAAAGCTATTTCGGAGAAAGAAAGGAATGCAAACTTGGTGAGCTCTCATAAATCGTGATTGGCCATGGTTAATCATATGTTGAAGGAACATGTTCATGAACTTTTTAGCGAAGTATTCGGCATCTCAAAGGATGAAGATTTCCTGCTTATCCAAGGAGCAGCGAAGGAAGGAGTGAGGGTGTTTATGGAGACAGGGGAAGGTGGCCCTACCTTGTTAGATCTCTGCTGGGACTTCGAGCATGCGCCCTCATCGCATTGGAACCAGGTGGTAATCAGTATTCTGCTTAACAAGCTGACAGAGATGTATGAGGAGAGTGAGTGGTCAACGGCACTGAGGTCCAATCGATATTGGGACAATGCCATCAGGGAGAAATTCAAGTGCATTCATGCTCTTGTTATGCAAGCCAAGCCTTGCTCGTTAGGCAACAATATCGTGGAAGAAGACACAGAGATTGCTCAAAGGCTGATTAAGGGAAAGGAACAGGTGCTGAAGAAGGCATGAAGAGATAGTCATAGGATCACGGTGAGTGTGCTTTGATGGGTTGTGTTGTTACTGATGAAGAATGGTGACTTGCAGAAATACAAGCGTCACCTGCAAGTCACTAGTAATGCAGTAGACCTTTTGCAAGAGAGAGGTAACCTGCAGGAAATGTGCGTATGGGACTTCTTGAATGCCGTGATCAATAGGCTGGGCAGCAATGGGATGAGCTCAGACGAAAGTGATATTGAAGATATGGAGCTGGTTTTTTGAACAAAGCTCATGCCTTGGAGAAGGGACATAGCCCATGAACTGAGTATTATTGATACTGCCTGTCATAGAGATGCTGATGTACTATTGCCCAAAGGCGCGAAAGCTGCAAAGCATACACATGGCAGCTCTGTGCCAAGCTCTTGGAAAGTTGTGGAAGGCTTACCCCGGGAGTTCTACAACTTGATCTGGCTTATGCAAAAGGAGTCGATTGCCTCGGGAGAGGTGTTTCCTTGGATGATGATTACTCATGCAAAGTAGTATTGTGGGCAATGTATTGCATGTAGCCGTATTATGTACATACTGCATTGTTGTATTACCAGCTAATACCAGGCGGCACACTCTGTCTAAGCAGGCAACAGATGCCTAGTGTGTGCCTACTATATCGCCGCATTCTGCCCACCTTCCACCCATTTACTTAAACACTGCAATAAAAAAATGCTTTTCTAATTGCCTTATAAGTCTGAGACAAAAATTAATAATATCAAACACAGAATAATATCATGTCAATAACAATAAAACATGCACCAAAATATTATATTATCTAGCTACAATTAACTAATAACAAAAGATAAGCTTATCAGTTGGTTTGAATTAATTATTATGCTGAGTTTCAGAATATGTAATACCGTATTATCTTATCTGGATAGATTCTGGGGTTGCTGTTGTAAAATATTTTAAGCCTGACAAAAGTGGCACTTATTTTATTTTATTGTCTAATTTAACTTTCAATTATATTTTGAGGGGCTTAAAATTCTGGAGTTCCCAGTGTGTTAGTCAGCCAATGAATGTGGATGCTGATGTAATATGTGACGTAATATCAAGTGTGAAGTGATCGTGGGAATGTCACTGCCATGGCCCAAGGCTCTGCTACAGAATCGCCCTATACGCCCAAGTGAGGCTTACAAAACAGCGACATTTGACAGAAATTGTTGCAGGAATATACATCAGATTCTCTACAGACATCATTAATATACATCCCAGACCATTCTCACAATGTATACGATATGTTAAAGAGAGTATGTTTGCATGGCATTGTATCCTGGACATTGGCCAAATACTGGAAAGTGCTTTCAGGGACAACTACAGCTAACAGGTGATGAACAATTTCTCTTTTGTTCAAAGAAGATCGATGAACGAGCATCTGTACAATATAATAACCTGATTGTCTACAAAATATTTGCGTGCCCTCCCACATACATATTGCTGACAAATTTGAGCTGTTTGGACTAGACACGGTGAACAGGTATAATGATACCTAGGAGATATGGTGACCAGGATGTCAGCAAAACGTTCGCGAGTCCCTCCCACAGATATACTGCTGACAAATTTGGGCTGCCTAAACTACACGATGGCATTTTACTGAGCCTCAGTCACATTTGGTATTGTTTGGGTCGTGAAGAGCAACTAATAGCTGTATTGAAACAAAGCTTGTCGACAAGGCTTGAAGGAGTTGAAGCCGAATAACGATCGCAACTCACGTCCAGGCCCGCAGGGTTGATTTATGCAGACTTGTCAGAAGAATGATCGAAGAAAGTACAGTGGTACATGAGAAAGTACAACAATGTGACTAAATCACTCAGTAGACACATCGGAAACAATACTTTTGAACTGCTCCCAGATGACCAGACAAGAAGGCATGTTCACTCCATAGTATCCACCTTTCAGCATCCAATGTGACATAAACTCACCCTACATTGCAATCAACGAGTTCCAACGAGACCAGTTGCCATGAGGGAATTCAGGGTGTGCAGCTATGAACGCCATCCAAAAGAGGTCCCGCATCAAACTGTAACAGTCCGGGTGTTTCAATTGAAGAAGAGGGTCTCCCACAAGGCACCCTTCAATTTGTCTTGCCAATTGCTCCCACTGGTTCACGTTAGTGGGCTCAAATTGGGACGAGAGTGGAAGAAAGGGGAACATTGCCTAAAAGGAAATGAGCATTGGTGACACAACTATGATAAGGACATACCAGAGTCAAGGGCTTAAATTCTTCTTTGGACATGTTGTGTATGACAGGGAATAAAGGCTGTTCGTCCCACTTGTCACAGAGATGAACAGAGATCTCCACTGGCTGAGAAAAATGACTGTTAGTCAATCACTGTGTTAAAGGGGCAGAAATACTAACAATTTTCTTGGACAGAACATCGTGAAAAATGATACCATGAAAACGAACAGACAGTTCAAGTGAATTGAGAGTAGTGGCCCCCTCTGGTCCAAGGGATGTTCAAATATTGACAATTGTCAAGGGCATAGAGGCAGCAAAATAGCGGAGGAGCTGGTGCGGTTCAACCGGGAAACTTTAAAGGACATGTAATGTGATCAATATTATGCAATTAACATGTTTGCTGGGTGCTCTATACCATTAACTTTATCTTGATGGATGGCCAGGTCTTTGGAAAACCCTCCTCTGGACCCAGACGGTAAAGTAAACCACACTAGTTTCCTCCCAGTTTGATGCCATTTGTTATAGTGTTCAAAACCCACACTGACCCGCAATATGTCATATGCAAGATCTGCTTCAGTCGTGCCATAGGCCCCAGGAATGTTCACCGCATACGTCGTTGTCATGTCAAGGACCACATACAGTCGAAGAAGCATAGGATAAATGTCTGAGATGTAATCAAACACAATAAACCACTAAAACTTAGGTGCCATCAATCAGCATCTTCACTGCCAGCGGACTTGGAGATGTCTGCCATGGACATGTCTGAAACTATACTGAACCCCTTGCTCACTCCCTTGCTCAATGGAAGCAACATCATGGATGCATTTTCGATCATGCAGGATGGTCCTCATGCATCACCTACTCCACTGTTTGATGGTAACGGTGGCAGGGATTCAGGCCAAGATTGGGATGACTTTCAAGCTGAATGCACAGTACATGATGCAGTTGACTACTTTGACGAGATACAACAAATGATCGAAAGTGGCATATCTATATTTCCTACTATGTTGGCGCCACTTGAAGATGAGCTAGGTCTCAATGGTGCCGAAACCCTAAGACCATGGCATAGACGTCGAAGGTTCATATTTCTTTTCTGCTCTCCAATTTTCATTCTTCTCACAATCAAATAGCTATGAAGAATCGAGCCACTCGACCCATTAGATCCATGGTGATCGCAGAGCATATCTCCCCTGATGAAACAATGTACCCTTGGAAGACACGGCTGGCAGGTTTTTAGCTACCATCGCGGGCCCCACTAACAGTTTTATAGGAATTCTTAACCCACCTTCTCTTCAGTTCCCCCCGCCTCAGGTTCTCAAAAGCACAGAAGGAGGCAGTACTCATGTGGGCTAAGGATATTGGGGCACCCAAGGTGCCATCGATGTATGCTATGAAAAAAATACAAGAGTGTTTCATGAAACTTCTAGGAATGCCAACTGAGAAGGTAATGGTACCTTCAGGCAATGTGTTCTATCTCAACACTTTAAACAAAACCATCGCCATGGTAAGCGGAACTGGCTTTTTTGATGTTATTTGGAGCATAACCATTGTAGGACTTTACAAATCCACTTACTAGGTTCACAATGCAAGAATACCCGGAGGATGGACAAGGCCACATGTCACAGGTGTATCATGGAATCAAGATGCTTGACGTTTTAATGGAAGATGTCTCAGGGAACATCTCGAAACAATGGAACAAGCATCATGTAGTCTATGTGTCAAATGCATTATTACCACAACAAATGCTTGACCAGGAATTTACAATCAGGTTTATAACGGATTCACCTCATGCATCTCCCATGGAACTGATGCATGGTGTCAAAGACTCGATTTGGTATGTGATCTACATTGATAACTTAC